>JACBYL010000511.1:0-79298 GCA_015266385.1 Trichoderma oligosporum | reverse complement strand
GGCCTTCTCAATGGATGGCCGCTACCTCGCCTCAGGGTCAGTAGATAAAACTATTAAGATCTGGGATGCAACAACAGGCAAAGAGCGGCAAACACTAAAAGGCCATAGCAATTGGGTCCACTCAGTGGCCTTCTCAGCGGATGGCCGCTACCTCGCCTCAGGATCAAGAGATTACACTATTAAGATCTGGGATGCAACAATAGGCAAAGAGCGGCAAACACTAAAGGGCCATAGCGGTCTTATTACCTCAATGGCCTTCTCAATAGATGGCCGCTATGTTGCCTCAGGGTCAATAGATAAAACTATTATTATTTGGGATGCAACAATAGGCAAAGAGCAACAAACACTAAAGGGCCATAGCAGTTGGGTTAACTCAGTGGCCTTCTCAGCGGATGGCCGCTACCTCGCCTCAGGATCAAATGATAACACTATTAAGATCTGGGATGCAACAACAGGCAAAGAGCGGCAAACACTAAAGGGCCATAGCAATTGGGTCCACTCAGTGGCCTTCTCAGCGGATGGCCGCTACCTCGCCTCAGGATCAAGAGATTACACTATTAAGATCTGGGATGCAACAATAGGCAAAGAGCGGCAAACACTAAAGGGCCATAGCGGTCTTATTACCTCAATGGCCTTCTCAATAGATGGCCGCTATGTTGCCTCAGGGTCAATAGATAAAACTATTATTATTTGGGATGCAACAATAGGCAAAGAGCAACAAACACTAAAGGGCCATAGCAGTTGGGTTAACTCAGTGGCCTTCTCAGTGGATGGCCGCTACCTCGCCTCAGGATCAAATGATAACACCATTAAGATCTGGGATGCAACAATAGGCAAAGAGCGGCAAACACTAAAGGGCCATAGCGATTGGGTTAGATCGGTGGCTTTCTCAGCGGATGGCCGCTACCTCGCCTCAGGATCAGATGATAACACCATTAAGACCTGGGATGCAACAACAGGCAAAGAGCTGCAAACACTTAAGGTTGACACTGTAATACACACTATATCCTTCGACGATACGGCATCATGCCTGCATACCGAAATAGGTCCTATAAAATTAGGCATAAATCATCGAACTAAAGCCCAATCTCCGATGGTAGCTCAAGTTCAGTCTCCAGATTCAGATCCGGCTCAGGATAAAGATCAACGCCAACCCATCGCTAATGATGCTGAGAAGGGAACCCGTTTTGGCTACGGCCTTAGCAAGGATAAACGTTGGATCACTTGGAATGAGCATAATATATTGTGGCTTCCGCCAGAATACCAACCTTCCACGTCGGCCGTATGGCATTATGCACCACCTTCAACGTCACCACAGGTGCCGGTAACAGACGTAGTCATCGCTCTAGGTTCTAGTTCAGGGAGGGTGGGAGTATTTAGGATGTCGGGTTCGGGGCCATATTCCCTCTTATAATCTCAGCGTGGCACGTCTTTATCTTCTTTTAATGACTTTGCAAAACGAAGGTCGTAGGAGACTATGTTCATTAATAGTACTTCCGTGAATGTGCAAGACGAACTTTCCTGCATCTTCTAGAGATACTGTAGCTTGTGAGCTGACATGCACGACTGTGGATGTTAATTTATAATGAGCTAGAATTGCCTCATTGTTTGGGATAATACTTTACAGGTACATACTGTACAAGGCCTGTGATACCCATTTCAAATTTATGTCCCTTCTATAGTGGATTCTTTTATAAAACTGCGATTTGCAGCCTCTAGAGGCGTTGCTACGATTATCTTGTAGAAAGACCTTTCTGACTATAGAGAGAGAGAGTAACGTAAAGAATGGAAATACAGGGGCCTGTTTTGGTTTTATTGCAGTGAGCCACAGATAACTTATAAACATTCCTCTTAACTTACTTCAACCTCAACGTCTTATGACTGTGCCTGCTGTCAGAAGGTGACTTATTTTGTGGCTTGGTGATTTGGCGTTCGCCATATTCACTGAGTGGGAATATTTATTTATTTATATTAATGCTGACTTTCCCGATCTAGATTAAGCACCTGATACACTCGATTGACCGTGTTTAAATTAGGAAGGAGAATCATGAAGGTCACATCTCATTACAAACCAAGTAGAATGGCAAAGTGTCGATAACAAAAAATGATGGCGCCGCTGTGTGAGATAATAATAGAATACCTGCTTTACCAGATAAAGCATATCGTAGTAGTTCCTATGGTTCTTACTTACTATCCGGAATATACTACAGAAGATTCTCAAGCGATCTAGAGGTAATATTGCTGATATTTCCCACGCCTAATTCCATTCTCACGTTGAAGAGGTAGATGCGACTATGGCGCTCCACAGAATGAACCTTGAAGAGAACTGGCTTCCGGCCCGTGCCTACGGAGTAATAGCTCCTAACATACGGAATTCATACACGCTACGATCGTAAATGGGGGCTAACAGTTGTTTAGTTTGTTTTTCCTTTATTTCACAGCTGCTGGGATGTAAGCAACTACTCTTACTAATATTTTAACGCTACGAAAGATCCTGTTCCAGGTTGTTTGATGTGAGTCGCATACAGTATGGCTTCATGCGGCCCCCCCTTCCCTTCGACCAATCACTTGATTGGGTTGGTTTGAATATTTAACTGCATCATGCCACTCTTTATATCTACAACTTCTAATGCTGATCAACTAAATATCGACGATACCGAATGCCGACTAATGGAAGGTTCTAGCTCAGGAACGTGTAGAGTAACTGTGGGGTTTGATTTATAAGCCATACAATGGTGCAATTAGTTGGTAATCTATGTGGACAGAATAGCCATACAGGGGTTGGGGATAAGAAGTCAAAAGCTTCATTATCTTTGCTGTTCGCTCCATCAAGCTCACTTATTCTATACTCAAACAACAAGTACAATAAAAGTGATAATATTAACTAATCATCATGTCAAAACTCTTCACTCCTATCAAGGTGGGCCGTGTTGAGCTTGCCCACCGAATTGCAATGGCGCCAATGACTCGATACCGTGCCGACGATAACCATGTCCCTCTACCATCTGTAAAGACATACTACGCACAGCGCACTGCCGTCCCTGGTTCTCTAGCCATCAGTGAGGCTACTTTTATCACCAAGAGAGCCGGTGGCTATGCAAATGTTCCTGGAATCTACACGCAGGAGCAAATTGACTCCTGGAAGGAGGTAGTTGATAACGTTCACAAGCAAGGCTCATATATATACTTGCAGTTGTGGGCGCTGGGGCGCTCTGCCAATGTGAAGGTTCTGAAGGCTGAGGGTGATGCCGATCTTGTTTCCGCTAGCGACATTGCCGATGGTCCTGAGGGTGCGAAGCCTCGCCCATTGACAGAAGAAGAGATTCTTCAGTACATTAAAGATTTCGCACAAGCAGCCAAGAATGCCATCGCTGCTGGTTTCGATGGCGTTGAGATTCATGGCGCCAACGGCTACCTATTGGAACAGTTCATTCAAGAAATCTCCAACAAAAGGACAGATGCTTGGGGAGGAAGTATTGAGAATCGCGCTCGCTTTGCGCTGGAAATAGTCAAAGCTGTTGTTGCAGCCATCGGGGCTGATCGCACGGGAATCCGCTTCAGCCCATTTGCAGACTTTATGGGAGAATTGGATTATGACCCAGTTCCCCAATATGTGTATATTGCTGAACAGTTGAAGCCGTTCAAGCTAGCATATGTACACTTTGTGGAGTCTCGTGAGAAAGGTAATGATTTGACTGCCATCATCAAGGCTTACGATAATGTTAGTCCTGTCATTCTCGCGGGAGGTTATGAGCTGGAGTCTAGCAAAAAGTCTATTGACGTTGAGTTTAAAGACTACGATGTCATTATTGGAATTGGTCGCCCTTACACTTCTAACCCAGATCTACCCTTCCGATTCAGGGAGGGAATTCCCCTTACGCCATACCAGCGTGAGACATTCTTCACTGCCAAGTTGGACAAAGGTTTTCACGACTTTCCTTTCAGTAATCAATTCATTCAGCTCCAAGCTAAAGCATAGATGTTATCACGTATATAATGTAGCGAAAATTAACGACGCATTATCAAGATCAGATTCTACTAAGCATTTCATGTTTGTAATTTCTCTAGAGCAGCTTATATCTCCTTGTTATCATCAGAAATAGGATTATATATAAAAGTGCAACACGCTATTAAATTCGTTTGAACATATTATCGTATTACTCCCGGCTATTGGTTAAGCATACTTCGTATAATACTAGGTAGATGGAATCTAGCGTAATGGCGATCATGGCGCTCGACACCAGTCAGAACATAGAATAGGCCAACTGAAGGATCCATAGACCCACAAGATTGCAATGGAAGGTGTGCAATCCAATATGGAGAAGATATGGATCGTGGGGAATATATCTAATTGGTCCAACGTCTTAATATGGCCCATTCATTGATATAATTCGTCCCAACAGCAGCTCAGCTGAAACTATGGCCTTATACAGCATAATTCCAACGATTATATCACCCTAATGGCTTCTTCAGCGGCGAATCTACGTCAAATATGGTCGACAAAACATCCGAAATTAGAAACCCACAGCTGGCAGTCCAAACAGACTTAAATGCGGGCGAAACTCATTTCTGTTGCCCTTAAATCTCCACTGAAAAGGAAAGAGAATATAAAACAGAAGAGAAAGATCTCTGTGCTAAAAGCAGAGATGGATGAGGTAATGGGAAAAAGGCGAATTGGAGTGAAACTCTGGAAGTAAAACGGCACAATAAACATGGGTCTCATGGATGGCGTGAGATAGTAGGAAATATTAAGAAAACCTTCAAATGATACGTTTGTCCCTATACATTCTCGGGACAAAAACACGACAAGCACGACATATAAGCATCAAATTATAACATTCAACATCATTCATTATATAAATTTCATTTCTGCATTCTAGTATTTAACTCCAGAAGTTCTTTGACGCACTTGGCGGCAGGTCTGCCTTGCCTGTTCCCCATTTCGTGCTCTCCTTCGGCCCGAGGGTCAACTCTAGAACCCCTCCATCAAGGAAGAAGCTGTGCGTGATCCATCCCTTGTTGTACGGCTTTCCATTCAACTTGGCGCTCTGGATATATATGTTTTGATATGAAGCATCAAAGTTTATATTCCGGATGGTGGCTGTCTTACCCGACCGCGGATCAGTGAATTGGACCTCTGGGAAGAATGGTGGGATGATGATATAGACGTCCTGTCCGCTCATGGGGTACAGGCCCATCATGGTCAGTGCTGTAAAACTACCCATGGCGCCAGAGTCATCATTTCCAGGAAGACCGCCGGTGGTATCGTTAAAGGCGCTAGGGATATATCTGTGCGCATACTCGGCAGAGAGGCCGGGCCTTCCAGCGTAGTGGAAGATAAAGACAAGGAGGTAGGCTTGCTCGTCGCCGATATAGAATAGCCCTGGGGTATCGTGCATATACCGGAGACGGGTCACGAACTGGTCGGGGCCGCCCAATGTGGTGATAAGAGTTGCTTGATCATGAGGCACGTAAAAAGTGTAAAGCCAAGAGCCTGCTTCATAAGTTTCATGGCCACCGGGGTTAAGAAAGCAACCATTAAAATTGTACAAGTCTGTGCAAATAGCAGGCTCTTGGAAACCAAAAGTTCCATTGAGATATCGAGGCTGCAAAAACCCAGTGAATCCACTGTCGGTAAACTGATTGTAGTCCTGAGTTCCAGTCAAGTTCAACTTGGATCGTGAGTTCGGGTCGAACATATTCTTCCAGTTGCCCGAGCGCTTCAGATATTTCTCCGCATCCGAATGCTTGCCTAGGCCTCGAGCCATCTCGGCGATGCAAAAGTCATTGTATGAGTACTCGATTGTTCTGGAGATGGATCTCGTAAAGAGACCATAGCCATTAGGATCCCAGTCGTCAGTTGGGATGTAGCCGAGTGTCTTCCAGCTCTGCAAGCCTCCCCGACCCTCAACTGTCCAAATTTGACCCTCAACTGATAGATAGCAATAGCAGTTAGTAAAATGATACTAGAGACAACAGATTCTTTCGTTGAGGGACGCTACCTTCAGCATCGGACACAACTGCCTCGTAGCCAGTATCCCAATCAATACCGTCCCTCAAGCCCTTCAAGTATGAGTCGGCCAAAAGATTATCAGCATTGCTGCCGCCTTGAGTAAAGCCCTTGCAGAGCGACATGCGGCAATCAGGTAGTTTGCCCTCGTGACGGTATATATCAATGAGACTGCGAATCATCATGGCTTGGGCATGAGGGTCGACAAGAGTAAGTAGGGGATGTGTGCTTCGGAAGCTATCCCAGATACAGTAATACGAATCAAAGTATGGCTCACTGCTCTTCCATAGAGGATTTTCGCCTAAAGAATAAAAAGAAGTGTGAGATACGATTCGGGAATCTGAGGATAGAGGAGGTTTTCTTTTTCTTCTTTTTCTTACCGGTGTAGTCCTGAGGAGAAATCAGCGTGCGGTAGATGCCACTCCAAAAAGTCCTCTGGAGCGATGCATCCACGCCGGTGCTGTCGACCTTGATGACACTGAGTTTTGTACGCCAAGCGTCTTCAGCATCTGCTCTCACAGAATCGAAGTCATATTTGGGAATTTCCTTTTCGGCATTACTGCAAGCTTGAGCAGTGCTTATGAATGAGAGTCCAACTCGAGCCAAGATCTGGTTGTTGGCAGGAGGGTGAAATTGGGCCCAAGCACCAGCTGGCAGAAGCGGATTCTGGCCATCATCAAAAGCCCTGAAGCTCTTATGATCACTGCCTGCACGATTGTTTACAAAGATGCCGGTGTTACGCAGCGTAGCTCCTTGGAAATCAGTGCAGAAATAAAGGTTATACGTGCCAATGCCAAAGGAAGGGTTAAAGGTTCCGTTGCCCGAAATACGGCCAGTATGAGGATCAACTGAGATGATTGCACTACTTCTAGAGCCAGACAAGTCTGCTAGATCAGCCAAAATCAGAGGGCTATAGGGTGTTTTCCCATCGGCTGGAATCTTAGTCGGGGTGCCATCAGTTGGGAAAGTGAATCTGTATAAGGCTGTGTGGTTGGTCACGGTCATTTCAGCCTTGACTGAAGTGTTGAGCTGCAGAGCGAAGTAGCCTGGTTTTGCTACCACTGTCTCATTTATCTTCGCTGAGGCTCGTAAAGTTTGAGTGAAGTAGCAGTTGTTGATATCATCGTTTAGACAGCCGGTCTGGGCAAACAAAGGGAAATTTCCCAAAGAAGCACCCTACAAAACGCAGAGATTAGCATGATTGTTTGCCAACTTACTTTGTGTGAATAGATAGAAGCAAACTTACACCACCAGTTCCACTGTCGTGCATATGAGAAAACCCGGTGACTTATAAATGTTAAGTTGAATTCTCTTTCTACTTTCGTTCCCTGAACAATATATTTGGAGCACATACTTAATCCATCATTTGACGCAAAACCTCCTTGAATTTCGATATTGCCATCTGCTACACTCTTTGCCATACCATCTTTAATAGAATTAGTCTCAGGATCATACTACTATAGCAGGATATTTTGTTAAAAAAAACAAAACTCACAAGGAAGAGTGGCGCCTGGGAAAACATGTCCTGTAATTTGCTATAGTTAATACAGTGGTCATATCATCGCAGGAAGATTATGCCCCACCTCCATTAGCAGTTCCAATTAAAGGATCGATGAAATCTAAGACATCAAAAGCAGACTCTTGATCTGCTGCCCGGCTCAATCCAAGTAACAGCGGCCAGTAGGCCATCAATTGTTGGAGATGCATGCTGTTGTCCAAGTATCGAAAGTGCTTTCAGAGCTTCGTGAGTATAACAACTAACAGAGAAAGAATTAGAAGATGCTTACTCTGGAACAAGCAGTAAGCGAAGAGGTTTGGAAAACCAAAAAAAAGCTGTCTTCGTACTACACCGGGAAGATTCCACGCGAAAGAGACTAACTCAATAGCTCGCTCTATGAGTACTATCAAAGATTCATATTGCGGCGATCGCCATTTATGTAGTATCGTTGGGATCTCCTCGAGTCAGGTAATTTAGGACTACCTTCATCTGGTTGGACAATTCCAAGACAATGCATCTTGCAGAGGAGTATTCTACTCGGATTACTATCCACCCCGAACACTTTGATGGCCTCGTCAAGTGCAAAGATAGAGGGGGAAGGCTCCGGGTAATACAACTTTGCCAGTGATCATTTCTTGTAGTGGAACTGTCTGCTGCAGGTGCAAGACACCATGTCACCTTGAACAGCAGGTCCTCGATTATCGCTGTTGGTTCTCTGGGGTTGTCGTCTTCTCTCATGATTGGATAAATCGAAACTGTTCGAAATATCCGTCGGTACTCTTCTTACAAATACAAATTATCTCCTCTAGGAAAGAAACCTGAATGGTAAGAAAATGAGACTAGCAGATATGCATTGCTATTGCCAAGATGACGCCTACAAAGCAGTTGACGGCCGGTGATATCATCACTTTCTAGACATTTTTATTAGTACAAAGGATGTCTTAGACCCACAAAGATGAACCCCTGCCCAAATATCACGATGGTTATACAAATGTGATTTCCCCCTCATCTGTGGACCACGATGCGCATACAATATGCAATACAACAATGGAATAACCCTTACCGGTTGGAGTATGGGCAGTCCAGGCCAATATCTAAGCTGCCTGATGGCTTCATGATGGCCTGGGCATGTATAACAAGAAACTATAAGTATCTATCCGCAGCTAATGTTACCCGATAGTCATGTTATCTCGTGCAGGATAGTAATGTCTTGATCGTTTAGGTAGGTGGGATAATATTGGACAAGAAAAACTTATCCGAGCTCGCCGCTTGAGTCCTCCGTGCATGGGTCAGAAGATTTTACAGGGAAAAAAAGCCACATTTATGCACCTGAGTTAGAGTGAATGGTGCAACTGCCGCCGACGACCGGTAAAGTCCGTAGTTGTTGCGACCAGATGCTATTCGAACCGTCGGGCTTCGGGGTGGCAGGACATTGAAGGGCTATTCCGGGAAAAATGTAAAAGAAATTTTAGACTAATTCTTAGTCATGTTAATGCCTCGCAAATTGTTGGTAGATTCTCAAATCTTGGAAAGGCGTAGATATAATACGTTTACTGATCCTGGCGGGAGAGTACTAATTAGGTATATCTCACAGGCGGCACTTGTCCAAATTTCCGATGAACCGACGCCACCATGAAGTCGAAAAGACGATCACACTACTACTGCCGGGTACTTCTGTTCAGTGATCCATCTTTGAGCATTGAGCCGAGAGGTGGGGAAGAACAGCGCAGTAGATCGCGGGGAAGAAGCGACTGGGTATTATTACTTGGAGAAGCTGATGCCTACTAGCAAACAAGCAAGGGGTTTTGGAGAGAGAAGGGGCAAAGTGAAAGGATGGGCTCATCGGCTTGTAGACCGGTGGTCGGAAGCTCGCTAGCTGTATGCAACTGAGACATACTAGTCATGTACGGGATGATGGATAGCCGCTTATAGTTATCGTGTTGACAATTGTAAATTGTAATCTTCCCGCTTTTTGTAGTCACGATCCCTGCAACATTGTGTCATTGGTATTTACCAACGGCAGTTCCAAAGCGGCAAAATTCAACTCCTCGGCCCCAGAACATGGTTCTATCATGCAGCTGTCATAATACTAACACAGAGTCTCAAATGATCGCGTTATGCCGAGATAATAGTAAGACCCTGGGTGGAACCACAAACCAAGGATGTGATTTATAAAGTGCAAATGGTGAGGGCGTCATTCTTGTAACCTCATACCTTACGTGAACTGTTTGCTAGTAGGTTTATAGTCAAAATATTTATTGATTAGGTTCCTTATTATAGTACAGTTAAGCTTAAAACAAGACGTTTTCATATATGTCTACTTTACCGGGTGGTATAGCCTCCATCGATAACAATGTCAGCTCCGGTAGTATATGAGCTGGCATCACTGACAAGATACACATAGGCACCCTTGAGCTCTTTGGCATCACCATTGCGGCCCATTGGGATCATGCTCCTCCATAATTCTTGCGTCTTGGGGTCAATGAAGTCGGATAAGCCAGTATCGATATAGCCTGGCGAGATGCTATTGACGCGGGCAAAGTCGCGCCACTCGTTGGCTAAAGAGCGCGCCAGGTGAATACATCCTGCCTTGGCAACATTGTAGGAAGTCTGCTCCTGAGGGAAGTTGGCGACATGGCCGGACATGGACGCAGTGATGACGAAGGAACCGTGGCCTTGTTTCTTGAAATGAGCGCCAACTGCCTTTGCGCAGTATGCAGTGCCACTAAGATCTACCTGAATAACATGATCCCACTCTTTAGAAGTACTATCAATGACACCGTTGTTGGCTGTGGCGCCGGCACTGCGTAAGAAACTGGTCAGCACTTTAAAAATACAAAAAAAAAACTGGTGAATATCAGGGGTCATACTTTGCGATGAAAGCATCAATCTTGCCAAAATCAGAAATAACCTGGTTGACAAAGCGTTCAACGTCTTCATAGTCGCTAACGTTGCACTTGTATGCCTTGACCTTGACGCCAAAATCTTTGCTCAGCTCTGCGACATTTTTCTCTGCGCCCTCTTTACGAGATGAATAGGTGATGGCGATATCAGCACCCATCTCAGCGCAGCCGCGAGCAGCTTCGATTCCCATGCCGCGAGGTCCGGAAGCTCCGGTGACGACGACGACTTTGCCCTTCAAATTGAAGAGGTCTAGCAGGCGACTAGGAGTAGGGATGGACTGAGGCATGGTGGGCAAATAGTTCTGGATATTCTTCTTTTGTTTCGCAGAGAGCGGTTGACTTCAATTGATAGCTATGAAACGACGAAAGGTAAAGGAGGGCGGTTGTTGACGAGATATCTTTATTTTATAGTAAGTGAAAGAGAACAAAAAAAAAAGAAGAGAGAGAGAACCGGTTGCGGGAACTTCCTCCAGCATCTCCCCCCTCCTCCACTCCCTCTAGCCAAGGCACGCAAATGTGATGCGCATGAAGCCGTTGTGGCGCCGCCTGTGTGGATACATTCCATATCCATATCTTCCGGTTGCAGATGGTGACTGGCTGCGTCTTGAAGATTGTGGCTTCACAAACAAATCAAGAGGAACTACAGAAGATGTAGTGGCTGGTGATGAAGACAACAACTACCTAGGTATGATGTCATGGTTCATGAGGGAGGGCAGCTTCTCCCCTTCAAACAAAGAAGAGGCCGTGCGATGTTCACGTAACTCATACGGATCGCGAATTGCAGTCATTCTAGCCGCAAGTTGAGTATAAAGTTCTACCTTCACTTATCTACCGACATCATCTCTTTAATTGTTTGACGATTCAGATAACCGAAGAGCCGGAGAATCGGATTCTGTTCTGTCTCCTACGATTATGATGAATGTCACGAGTCATCGATCAAACGTCATTATTTCTAAGCAAAAGTGGGATCCCCATCGTCTCCCATTTTACCCCACCTTCAGTTCCGTGATCCCACATCCGTCAGACCATGTTTGAAACATCCAATCTACTCGGTAAGTTTTCAATTTGCTGGGGTTTTGCTAGGCAAGCATCGGTCGTACATTCATGTGATGATGCTCTTGGCTTTGTGCTATGTATTGGCACTCTTTGATTGATATTGCATTGTGCTTGTTGGAGAGCAAGAACGTGTTTATTTGGTAGAAGATGTCACTTTTCCTTCTGTAGCTGTCTAAGGCCTTGATGCTTGCATTTGCGGTGCTAAGAGGTTTTTCATGTGTTATAAATAACACTGTGATTGACAGATATATAAAAGAGGCACTGGAGAGTTTGGTGGCTTCTGGGATAAGGATAACGAGTCATTTTGGGAGAGTCATAGGAGATCCGAACCTATACGGGGAGTTTAATGCCGTCATCGTTTTACACTGGATTTAGCTGAAGTGGTCGCTGCAGCCTCAGCAGCGAGCTTTCGGTCGAGCTACTCTAACATAAAACCAAATGTCTACTACTTCCTATGTCAATCGAACTGACTGTTACCTCAATAACACCAGCGCAGTTCTTCAAGGTTTACTTTACATGGCTGTTCGTGAGCATCTTAGAAAGAGCAGTTTGAGGCTCCTAACGCCTATATAATCTTGTTGCGGTTCTTCTTAAAAGTCCTGGACGAGCCCTCACTAAGGGTCATCAGCTTTGTTCCTGATGAATTAGACGAATGCAATGCAGACTTGTCGCGGCTTTTGAGATTATCATACAACTGTCAATGCCAAGTGATGGGATAAAGTGGATTATACCGAGCGACAATGAATAACGTGATTCAACAAGCCCTGGTAACTCTCGAATATTAGCCAACTGCGAGTCTTAAAATCAGCATGGATTATTACTCAGTAGCAATAGCAATTTATATCCGCTATAAAGTCTAACACTTAAGGAGATACACAAACTCAGCGCGACGTGATATTTAATATCATCTCTTAGAGCACACAAACGGAACATTTTCTAGGCTGCTTTAACCTGTAATTAACTAGACCAAGTTCTAAGCCTTGATCTGTGTCTGCAAGTCGTCAGTATACCACCAGGCCTTGAAGCCATGTACAAGAAATTTGAGGGAGAAATCAAGCTGCTCGTCTGACTGGAGCGTGGCCAGGCAAATATTTATACTGATTAGAAGCTGTTGAAACTCTTGAAGCTATCACTCAAAGCGTTATAAAAGTACAAATATTGGATGTAGACTGACCAAGAATTAAACTTAGCTTTAGCATCTAGATCTAACCACTTGTCAGCAATTCACTGTGCTTACCGATATAAATTCAGCCTTAGACATTTTATGCTCATTTTAAAGTTTATAGACGTCCAGTAGCTTCAAAAGTCAGAGTAATTTTTCCAAGAATAAAAGATATTCAATTTTAAAGCTTCATAAAGCTAACTCAAAGTCTAGATCTATATGAATAAGTACCAATGCAAGTTTTAATTATATTAAGCAGTGTTCTTTGCTCCAGCGTATAAACTCAGAAGATACAATGCAGTACATATAGAGAATTCATACACTCTGCTTTGTAATTGATGTAGTACGCCTGGATACAGCTGGCGGCTTTAAGGCTTGCTTTGGAGTATACTTGCTAATCTGGCGAATCTGCTCACCTTTGAAATAGAAAATTACTGGTACCAATGCAAGCAAAGATGCGAAGCATCCTAATAATGTCATAGCCCACTGAATACCCATAGCTTTAAACATATAAGTAGCGAAAAGAGGAAAGACAGCGCCAGTTAAGGACCGTAGAAATGTGTTTGCTGCAAGTGCTGATGCGGCAAGCTATTAGACTATTAGTGATATGCGAAGACATATTTGAATGATGGATAGAATGATAATACATACCATCAAATACGCATCGATTAGATAATTAAATGCCTGTAAGAAGACCAATGAAATGCCAAAGCCAGTCACAGTACCACCAATTGTTGGCACAATCCAATGGATCTCTTTCCGGTAGCCTGCCCACCCAAGCCAAAACATACCACCTGCGAAAAATATAGCGCCAACCATAGCTTCAAGGAGGCGCCATTCCGGCACAGGGATGTTATTATTTGCCTCAAGCTTGCGAACGTATTGTGGCTGGCGTAGTATCATCACAACACAGGTAATTGCACAGCCTACAACGGCGCTCAGCTCAGGTAGTCCGCTCACGCCTGGCTTCATATCATAGACCCCTTGGAAAATAAGTGGAAAGGCAGTTAGAAAGAGATAAAGAAGGCCGTAGATGAAGGAAGAATAAATGCTAAAGTTGAATGATTAATAAATATTTTCCAGTAAAGGTAGAATGAAAACATATACACACCTTATAAGTAATACAATGGGCTCAACAATAAGCATATGAAGAGGACGAACGAAAGTGCGCTGGACTAACGCCTTAAGATCCACTTCAGCCTCTTCCTGTTTAGAATGAATGGCCCAGTTTCTGGTTTGTAGACGTAATTTTTCTGCTTTTTTGGTTAAGATAGCTGGTGGATAAGATTCGTAAACAAAGAAAACATTCAGCACTGTGGCCAGGGCAGCCATAATGCCAGATATATACTGCGTCCAGCGCCAGCCAAGATGACTTGTTACGATAAATCCGCCGATAAAGGGAGAAACCATAGGACCAATAAAGACACAGAGTGTAAAGATTGCGACCTACACGTTTTATTAGCTTCCAACAGTAAGCATGGGCCGGTCAGTCTTACCGCAATACCACGGGTCTTATTATCAAATAAATCTGCACAGACAGCACCACCTATAGCCAATGAACTAGTTCCGAAGAATCCCGCAAAAAATCGAGTTATCAAGATGCTTTGAAGGTCTTTGGATACCGCAACCGCAAATTGGAATATGGTAGTTCCAAAAGCGGCGACAACAAGAGGCAACCGACGCCCCTTGGATTCGGAGAGTGGTCCCCATATAACTGGCCTGTAACGAGGTTAATTTTTGCTTGTAACTATACTTCGAAATAAATGAAAGAGATATTTATGACATACCCAGCAGAGAATCCAAGAACATATAATGTAACACCTAGTGTTGCGACTTCAGGAGAAACTTGATAGTCTTTTGCTATTTTCGAAATAGCAGGGGAATAAATACCACTGGCAAATGTAGTCGCGAAAGTAGTATAACTTATCACGGCGAGAATTACCGCTCTAAAATTGTTAATACGTATTATTTTCTTGCCTTCTTTTTTCTTTTCTTTTTATATTGGCTCCAACTAACCTAGTCCTCATAGGCCAATTGTGAGGATGAGTGGGATCATCTGGCCCATCGAACTCGACCAAGTAGTCTTCTTGCTGCCCAAGTAGATTGAGAGGATACGATTTTCCTCCTCCCATCGAGAGAAATCCTGTCATGGTTTCCTCACTCTCTTGCGTAGTATCATCAATTGTGTTGCCATTTTGCTTATCGTTCGTTTTTGGTTGGCTTAAAAGTATCTCTTCTTTTTCTGAGTCAAGTTTCACGTTGTGCTGAGCAAAACCTCCTTGTGGTTCAAGTGTAAGTTGTGAAGCGTCTTTCTCGTTAGGTATTTTCCAGTCAGACTGAATGTCTCTGACTTCAGCCATTTGGGATACCCTTTTTTCACGTCGGTTATCGTCCTATTTTCGTTCCGGATTCAAACGAGGTGAGGATGAGAAAGGAGGGAAAAGATGATATGATTGACAACATGATATCAAATATTTGAATTATGCGTATATATATACTCCAGCTCATTAAAGAATAAGTCAGCTTTAGCTGGAGATGTGAAACGGCAGATGACAAATTCGAAGATGCAGAAGATATAAACCGATCATGCCGGGCAGCTATATACATATTATAAATATGTCTAGAGTGATTTCCACTGCAGTAAATACGAGACCAAGCGGTCTAATTTCCACCCGGCAATAAAAAATCTTTGCTCCAGATTGCTGAAGGCACTCCGGATTTACATTAATGTCAGGCCTCAAATAGAATTACTTCTAAAAACGGAAATTACCTTTGGATTCAAAATACCGAGTGAGAAGTCCCTTTGAAAGGCCCACTTATATGCGAGAAGCATAGCGGTCTAAACGTAACATTGACCGGAACGAAAGCCGGCGACCGGGCCGGCCCTGGGATTACTAGATAAACTATATGTCATTAATTTTTTTTTACTACAAGCTACATATTCACTTCATGCACGGTATTTTATTTGTGAAAAGGCACGGGATTTAGGGTGGCTTAAATCTTCTACTAAGCCTTATCATAATATATATATATATAAGTGTTAAGTAAAAGGCTGGGTTAAAACCGGAGTCCAATCGAAATTTGGGTCATGATGAGGTTGTCAACAAGGAGCTTATGGATTTGGCTCCTCGGTGTTCGGTTATGAAATACGACATGGTATTGTTGACTGAAGTAGACTCAATGTAGAGTAGATCTTGAAAATGGCCAAGATTATACCATACTTTTCGAGTAGGCTATATTAACAGATGTGTCAAAATTAACGGCTTGCCCAATTCATCCCTAAGCGAATATGATTATAGATCTGCTGTATTACCAGCACCTGCTGTATGGCTAGCAGATCGGTGAACCCAAGAGGACCTGTAAGGACTGGCTATAATTGGCCATTTTGCAGAGGCGGCGGGCTGCAGATTCTTGTGGCAAAGTGTATGGTGTGACGGTTAAAGTTGTACCTATTTAAAGCTTGTACCGATTGCCATTAATAGCATCTAAATGCTATGTTTGACGTACGTATCCAGGTGCGATAATCTCCAGCATAGCAATAAACTCTCCCTCCTTCACTTATCAATGATGAAAACTTCAGGATGCAGATGATAGTAACGTTTTATCAGTGCAATGGCTCTGCCTATTGAATAATATTAGGCGATATATTATAATGGTTCATCGTACAAGCAGCTTTTCATAGTCATATAGAAGCTTAATTTCCTCTGCCAAATGTACGTAGTTTACATCACGTTTAATAGGCCACAATCCCTTCTTAGCTTGAAACGCTTACCATATGTACATAGAGATCAAAATAACCTGGCCAAAGTGCCTGAGTGATATTACTCATAGGTGAAGGTAGCGAGGGATGTGCCTAGTGTAAAAGCTCAGACAAGGTCAAGACAGCTGCTCTAATTGGGAGAATTCTCACTCGCATAAGGCTTATACATTCCCATGATTAAAATGAGTTTCGATGTATCCCTTGGAAGAGTCTACGCATACACCTACTATGTATATCTAGCCAACATACAAAAATTAAGCCGCAAGAGAAAGCGGGGCGTTATATGTCTACTATCATTATATTGTGTGATAAAATGTCGTCGCCATATTGATACCGAAATCGTCTATGATAATCTAACAACTCCTATAGTGAGTGGTAATTTAAAAGTGGTTGAAATTAACTAAATGCAGAGCTGAAAAGTCACACAAGCGGGTGAGAACGTAATTGAGTGATCCGGGTTTCGGCTCGTCGGCCAAGCGGAATTGACCTATTTTCCAACACATCAATAATATCGATACTCAATTTCTTTTTACAAAATGACTATAGTTGGAAGTTAAACATTGCTTCTCAAGTTCTACTCATGCCAATAACTATCAAATCAAGAGGCACTTAAAACGTATCTCATTTGTAGAGTATACTGCAATCTAGCATTTCTCGGAGGCATTTTCACCTGTAAAATATTTAATAAGAGAGAGAATTAAATAGTGAAAGCCATTCTTCTTTGCGTTTAATCTAGTTTATCAGCTGCACCACACATTAGTCATCTTCCCAGCTTGATCTGGCTGCTTTTTGAGAACATCCCGCTGTCGTCATCTTGGTGTAAATCACGACTCACGAATTAGATTTAGCCAATTTTCAACTGCCTGTGACGGCATTGATAGCCGGTAGCCTTCGGAAGGATAGAAGTCTCTGATAGGATAAAATAATCATTCTATCTTTTTAATACTATATTCAAATTGTAACATCCCGAATGATACCAGGTTACAGGGCTGAAATCTCAACACCCCCACTGCTATCGCCTTTTGGTGACTGAAGGCGTGCTCATCATCAAATTATGCATCTCACTATCATAGACTTCCGTAATAGCCACCCCCCCGCAGTTCATCATATCAATGATGAATCACGAATCAAGCCTCAGAATGCCGCCATTAAAATGGTCGTTGACATGACCATATGATTTGCCAAATTTGGGGAGGCCGCAGATGATAATCTTCTTAATTCGACAGATATATATTAAACAAGAGCTCCAGCTCATTCCAACGGCCAGATTCGGAAGCTCAGTGCACTTTCTTTACGCGTATACATTTACATTTGCTAGGAGCTCTATATGAAAGACAAAAGAAAAAATGTCGACAACCAAGACTGTAACACAATCTGATGCTGTCATCGGAAAACTCACCGTCGCATATGATGATACCCTGCATCAAAAGGTAGTTTACTGGCTTGTTTATATGCAAGAAAAAAAGGAAGAGAAAAAAGGGTTCTAACAATCTCTTCAAAGTACCAATATCATCAATACCTCCCCGTCTATGACGAAGAGACACACTTTGAACCAATCCAACCATTCGAATTTAAGGACCGTGGACTTGCCGCAAATAAAGACAAATTAAATCTATTGTCCAATGACAACCATGATCTAAAAGTCTCTAAACTCACACCAGTCATCGGTACTGAAATTCGAGGACTTCAGCTCTCTCAATTGAGCGACGCACAAAAAGACGAACTTGCTCTACTCATTGCTGAGAGGGGCGTGGTCGTGTTTCGCGATCAAGATTTTAAAGATATTGGGCCTGAGAAACAAAAGGAGTTTGCGAGATACTATGGACCTCTACACATTCACGTAAGTAACTCAACTTATTGTGAATGAAGAGCGAGCTAATACAAGATTCCCAGCCTGTCGGAGCTCATATCAAGGACAACCTCGAGTTTCATAACATCTACTTAGGCCCTGATAATGAATACCGATTACGGCAGCGAAGCCAAAAATTAACAACTACCGGTTATCACTCAGATGTTTCATACGAACACCAACCACCTGGTATTACCATCCTCACTCTGTTGTCAGTTCCACCCACCGGTGGTGATACCGCTTGGGCATCGCAGACTGCAGCATATGCTCGCCTCTCCCAACCAATCAAAACCCTCCTAGAGGGCTTGCGCGCTGAGCACAGTGGCTATAATCAAGCTGAGAATGCCCAGCGTGATGGAAAATATGTTCGCCGCCAGCCTGTGAAATCTGAGCATCCCATTGTGAGGGTTCATCCGGTGAGCAGATGATCATAAATCTAAATAAATCTAAATAAATTACAGTAGCTGATGCTAAATCCTCTGCAAAAGGTCACTGGGCAAAAAGCTTTGTTCATCAACAAAGGCTTCACCAAGCGTATTGTTGGCCTTCAACATGAAGAATCAGATGCTCTTTTGCAGTTACTATTTAATGTAAGTATCAGGAACAAAAAATACTTAATAAGTTCATGCCACTGACCCTCTTATTTAACTATAGCACATCGCCCTTGGACAAGATTTCCAGGTTCGTGTTAAATGGGAGGAAGGCACTGTCGCGCTCTGGGACAATCGCGTCACTGCTCACACGGCCATCTCGGACTTTGATATCCATAACCCACAAGAGGGCCTCCGACACGGAGTCCGGCTTACAACTCAAGCGGACAAACCAACAGGTGTAAATGGACTCGAGTCGGTCTGGTGAGGCTGATGGCTACTATATCACGGTTGACCTAAATAGAGCTACAACTAAATATAGTAGAGGGGCGGGAGGCATTAATAAAAGATGAATATCTGACCTAGAATATATATCCATAATTGGGTGTAAAAAGAAAAAGCAGTGATGCAACCGTAGATAATACTCAGGACAGCTAGTCGCCGCCTAAAGGGAAATACGCAGCATCTAGTCTGCTTGCAATAAACCGACCGAAAATATTCAGATTTCAAATCCAACCGCGTGCTTATTAATTTAGTTACAGATACGGAGTTCTTTATCGGGAATACAGTGTAACTTGTAGAGGTAATGCTTGATTTGAAGCCAAGCCTCACATTATACATTATACATTTGTCATCCTCGTCCTGGTGTGAAGTAGCACAGTGTGAACGGAGAAATGCCGTATATTGTGCATATGTTGCCCAAGCCAGGGATTCAATTGAGATTTTACGGTCCACACGTTCTTTATTTTATGGAGCCGTCTAACGTAACCTGAAAACAAAGAGTTGCGTTGGCCCTCTGACAACATTCGTACTCTATAATTTCGTATCTGATAGTCAGGAGAATAGACCTGAAGAACTATTACTGAGATACTTCGCTTGGCTGGGTAAAGCTGACACCAGCAAATCTGCGGATAAATCACATGACCAGCCCCAAAAGAGCAATTAAGCTGACTGTTCGATCTTCATCTACAAAGCCAAGCCAATTGGAACAGCTCCAGCTCCAAATCAAAGCCCCCTATAATCGAGATGGAGAGCACAAATTCATATAATTCTATCAAAAGTCGACAGAGAAATATTCTTGGCACTTTCTCCTTCCTACCGCCCTTAGTGCCTGAACATGGAATTGTAACGACCTCGGAGCCCGATAAGGGACAGCCTCCGAAAAAGAGGAAGCAACAGATCCTGCGGGCACAGAGGCATGTCGGCATCGATTAAAGTTGAGCAATCTTGAATATTACTAACTGGCGTATAGAAGCCACAGACAGAGGACAAAGGACTACATGAATGCCCTTGAGCAAGAAGTCCTCCGTCTCCGATCAGAAGGTGACCGCCTGAATCAGATAGCCACCAACTGGAGGAAATGTGCCTTGGCATTGGTTAGCTCAGTTGAAACGCCTGTTTTAAGTATACACCAAATCTCACAGTTCGGCCCCGGCGTGTTTCTCTGGTCGGTATCTACTTCAGATGTGATTACCGATGATTCGGCGCTCATCTTTAGCCACGAATATCAGTGGCAATCATTACAACAGCAGGCAGCAATAAGATATCCCGTATCGGATATGCTGCCGCATATTAACATTGACGATGCACCAGATGAAGTTCTTTTACGAAATTGTAAGAGTATAGCACTACATATCTTGCCTGGAATTTTTTACTGATAAATTCCCTCTCCGTATTCAGTCTACGAAAATGTCATTCCTACACTTGATGTTACAGCATCACATAACCAAGGTTATGCTAAGCATATTATGCCGCTGGCACTACGGAATCACATGGTTCGGAGCTCTCTACTAGCAGCATCAGCGAGTCACATTCAAATTATTCAGGGCGCAACAACGACAGTCGACAGGCTCAGCTATAGATCAACTGCCATTGCTGAGCTGAGGCTTATTTCGGCACGGCCAGAAACAGACTCCTCTGAGCCACTGGCCACCATCTTAGGGCTAATGATTGATGACATGATATGTGGCCATAGGGATTGCCCTGCTCTGCTAAAGCTGGCGGATTTTTGGGTTCGCAAAGACTGCCCTTTAAGTAACGATCCAGGCGAGAAGGCGACACGGCGTTTCTTGCTAGATCAAGTGCAGATGTATGTCCGGATCAATTGTAACCTCTCCTCGTGGTTTTGCTAATACGAAGGTTCGTGACAATAGGTTAAAAGCAGTCGTTTGTCCACTTTATAAATTTAATCAGCTGCTCAGCAATGATGGTCAAGCAGTCAAAGGCGGACAAGCACTATCACTATCACTTAACCAAAAAGACCTATATGAAGTTTTTTCTGCAATGGAGAGCGCCGTGGCACAAGCATGCCATATTTACACATTGCCATCCACTAGCAGCCCTCTACAAAGCAGTAGCTCGGATTCAGATTCATCTTGCGATGATATCAACAGATTACTAGACCGCCTCCACTCGACTGTGCGGAAAATCCCCCCCTTCGCATTGGGAGAAAATTGTTTAACTTGGGTTTACTTCGTCGCGGCTTCAAAGAGCCGACGAATAGACCACAGCGCCTTCTTCGTTTCTAGGTTCGCTGAGCTATTACAGCGCATTGGCCATGAAAAAGTGAATGAGTTACTAGCAGGGCTAATGTGATATGAATGTGATATGAATATAAGGTATTGTGATTTTAATAGCATCAAGCTTCATGTTTAAATTTTTTTAAAAAAATTTAAAATAATAAAAGAACATCTGTTTTACTTATGTGCTGATCTGGGGAATATTCATGATTTGAAATGCCTGTTCACATTCAAGGAGCGTAACCATCATTCAACTTGATGAATCCAAGTTGCTGCATCGCCACCAGACCAGACTCTTCTCCAGTCTCTTCCACAATTTTACCATTCTCCAACTTGTAAATTGTTGTCCCAGAAAATCTCATTTCTTTACCAGTGTTGGGCACCGGTAAGCTCCCAACAGGTAGATCAAAGAATGCTGGTCCGGTATGTTTCCCTCCACCAAACCAGCGCGCAACCACATAATCACTCTCAGCAATCAAGGGGAATGGGGAAAGTAACCGAAATGAGATATCGGGAAACGCCTTTGTTTTAATTTATCTCTTGTTAGTATGCTAAAGTCGCCCGGTATATGAGTGCTTCTAACGAACTTGTTTGAACTTGGCTAGGACTTCTTTGGCGGCGGCTTTGCCGACCATTCGTCCATGCATAGGGTAGAAAATGGTTATACTATCGGCGCATAGCTCGTCGACAATATCAGCGTTGCCATTGGTCCAGAATTCCTGGAAATAGCGCGTGACAACTTGTCGGTTCAGTTCTGGCACAGATAGACGGCCCATTTTGCCCAATTATTGCAATACTTGTAGTTTAGGTAATAATGGAGGCCTGAGCACATGGAATTGAATTGGTACATTCAATAATAGGTTACTCAGAGGTCATTAGATCGGAAAAAGTTTAATTGAAGGCGTTCGCTAAGAGTTGGAATGCCTATGTCAGGGCTAAGTAACCCTTTGGTAGGATTAAGCCGATGATTTTCTTTGTAGGTAATAAGCCGATGGTCGGATTAAGCTGTTAAGGAAAGAATACTAGCGTGCAGGTAGTAATTACTGTTGTCACCTATTAACACTCAGCAGTAAGGGCATGCAAATAGTATCAGCAATGGATATCCAATAGCCTGATAGCCAAACCTTACCCCAATGTGTCGGATATAGTGTGCCGGTGGGCCGCATATGAAGTCATATTGACGCGGTCAAGCCAATTCAGCTACCAGTAAAGTATCAAATAAGTTTCGTGATAATTAATCATTATGTGAGAAACGACGGGCCATATTCTTCCTTTCGAGTGTTACATTGTACTCGTGAGTACGATAAGCGAAGTAATTGGTAATGTGACCAATTGAGTCACTTCTCAACTAATTACATAGCAACACTTACTGCTGGCTGTTTTGACAATATTCCAGCCAATAGTTTCTAAAAAGACGTAAACTATAAGCTTACGAAGTATTGCTCTTGTACTCCTAGGTTACAGGGCGTTGATGACAGCTCATAGCTTGCCATGGATGATTGTGATATACCAATGCAACGAATCTTATTAATCAGATATTGTTTGCATAAGCGGTTTGGAACATTCTCGCTACTGACTTCTCTTAGATAATCAGTCAAGAATGAAAGTAATTCGCAGGAATATATTGCATTGGGAGCTCCAGGTTATCGTTTTCTCTTAGCGAATAAGCCATCATTCTTACAATGGATTTTAGAATTGATATCAATTTTCCTTTTATGGTTAGCATATATCTAACATTTAGCACTAATACATTAGCTGCTTGGCTGCATAACGTTGGTAAATTATTGTGACAAAAATAGCGAACGCTACAGTTGTCAGCAGAATTATGGCTTATATCGTCACAATTATAAAGGTGCTACTCCTTTACTTGAATACTTCATACTCTCTACTATGTAGAAGTACACTGCGATTATATTTTCTGTCTAATATTGTAAAAAGCTGCCCAAATTTATGAAATTCCTGAAAGCTAGGTAATAGAAAGTACAAAACATTTATTTTTGAATTTATATTGTTAGCCAAGGATCATTCACCAATTGCGATGACAAGTCTAAGATATGAAATTGGGAATGTCACAGAGCCTATCAATGAAAACTGTGAACGAAACACACTGTTGCTCTCAGCGCTTCATTCTCCAGGGCAATCATAGAAGTAGCACAATAGCCTGCCTGCAGCGGAATGCTCCGCACTCATTCTACCCCTTTCAACAATTCTATTAACGGAGTTATATCCGAGCATCGTCAAAGTGATTGAAGCCGTCTCCTTCTCAATTAAGCGAAAGCAAAGCATCTAGCAAATCGCATAATCTTCCTCTCAGTTGGCTACCCAGGGAAGCGAGCTATTACAATAAGGGCTTCATCTCGGAAGGCCTAATAATGATTCGTATAGGAAGCCCGCGATCATCGGGCTCTGGAAAATAGGGTTGAAGCTCTCAACTATTAAGCCATACATTGAAGAGGGGTGTTAATTTTCAAGAGCTGACTATGTACTTAGTAGATGGCAATAATCAGCTCCGATGCTCAATGTCTTTCAAGGAGTTAAAATAAAGGCCTAATTAGTATTGACTGTTCGTCAAGTTTGGCTTATTCGTTATAAATGTCGGTATGAAAAGTGAGGTAATGTTGCCATCTTGTGGCTCTCGCTCTATGCTCTAGAAACTAAATCATTTCCCCATGTTCATTGTAATGACAACTTGTTCTCAGTGCGACTCTGTCAACACTTGAAACAAGCTAGACTTCAACGTTGTCGATGAGTAGCATCAGAAACACAACACATCAATCAGCTTAAGGAAAATGCTTCCCAAAACGCTTTTCCCGGCAAGCAGAATAATCTTTTAGACCATAGAAAATTCTCAAGGAAGGATTCCAATTCCGTCCAAGCTAAAGGGAAGCTGATGTATCCCAATTGGTGTATGAGCAATATATATTCAGATCGTGTGACTCCCAGCGGAGCGAAGGTACCGCCGACCATCGTACACCACAGCATTACATCTTTATGACTTTTCCACATAGGATCGTTTTTAGCTTGTTGCAAGACACGTAGGAGTTTAGCCGATATGTGTGATGGGATGAAAAGGCCTGCCCAGACCTCTGTGAACAGCATGTACGCGCAAAGATACAGTGTATATATGCAGCTTATAAGCAATGCATTGTCCTTGTCTGCTGCTTCAAAGCAATAGTAAAGACGCGATTCGACCCATGCTTGGTAGTTATCCAAATGGATAATAGATGTTGAGTCGTTAAGATCAATATCTAATGATTCTCTCATGTTTTGTAAAGCGTGAATATCTTCGATAATCTTAATCATCGTATCTCCAAGAGCATGCTTCAACATCTCAAATCCAGGTGGTAAAGTATATAAAGATGAGAGGAAAGGACTGCGGCCCCAATGAAGCTCTGGGAAAATAGTGTGGTCGAACCTGCGGTCAGAGTCTATAATCCAAGCTGCGTTCAGATCTTGCCAAAAGATTGCACTGATGAGGTTAGAGGACTTATATACTAACTATAGACGATTTGAAAGCTTGAATATTTACCGCTTGATACCATGATGTAGGTATATTCGCTTCGTATCACAAAATTTTAAGAGTTGCATAACGCCAGTCAAGTGCATTTCTACTCGTACTTTGTTCCCAAGTCGCCACTAACTATCTATCTTAGCGAGTGAGCCTCAGCAATTCATAGTACTAACCTCAACCCCTATGAGTAGCAAAATGGCTCCTATCATTTGCGAAACAGCTGGAGGATCAAGAGCGGATCCAATCTTCTGGTTAATATGTCGAAGAGTAGTTCGTTTATAGTAATGGCATTCCTGTGTGAAATGGTATTCGTTTGCAGCGAATGATAACGATAGCATAATCGCACTTGAGAGTGCTGCATCATTGAATCCGTCATGAAACAGTGTATGAAACTTTTGGTGGGCGTTGGTTTCTGAGAAATTACACACCGGTTCTAGGGCCTGAGATGCGGTTCCTAAAAAAAAGGTTACCAATAGGCATCACCTCAAAAAGCACATATCATACTATTTCCTATGAGAGCTTGCAACCTCGAAGAGTTTTTTATTGTAAGTGTTCGGAGGGGGTCGAGCTGCTGGCTAGCAAATCGCGGAGCTTGGGAACCGGGATTGCATTTCGTGGAGGTCTGTTGAAGTCGATCGACATCGAGATAACGAAAATTTCCACTTACCTCAGTAAGCCTCTTTTTTCGCTCTTCAATGGACTTTTTGGCGCCGTGGCTCCGGATTACTCGCTGGATGGATCTTAACTTTGTCGTGTTAGGGTCTTGAAAAGTTATGAAGCGAAAGTTGTCTCTTGTTCCCGTTTGAGCATTTTCCTTTGTGGGAAGGCCCTGAATGCCAGATGTAGCGTTAGATTGATTAATATCAGTCATATTCTGATGATTTCTATTTGGATATATTGGTGGTGCGTTCAGACCTTACTCGGAATAATCCAGAGAATGGCACAGTCGAGGTCTGAGCCGAAATCGAGTTTCTTGATGGTGCGAGCTGACTCTTTATCGATTCAAGAGAGATAATAGCAAATAGCTCCGCATATCTTATAAGTATGGACAGGCGATCTAGCATCTGAATACGAAAATCATTTAATATTAAATACAACTTTCTGGCTCTGGCACTTTGCTCGCTAGAGAAAGCTGATTGCAGCGTGAAATTAGCAAGGCTAAACTTCTATAGGCAATTTGACTGCACCGTCTATTTACATGTTTGGTATAGCTTAGTACGCAGACTTCGTTTAAAATCTAGACTAAATTAAGAAATATACTAGATGCCAGATTATATGTCTATTGCTCACCTCGTCCTCCTCTTAAGGTCTTAATCGCCGTTTCATCTTGTTTACTCCATTTGCCGCGCTTTTAAGTCTTATCAGTTTATCATGAGACTCCTTCGCCACCCTCCTCCAATAGTTATAAGGCCAAGAACCTGATATTCTATCATTAATTAAGCGGTAGCATCATCATAATTCCAGTGTATGGAGAAGATCCGATCAAAATAGGTAGTACTTTGTCGAAGCGGTAGGCAGAGCAGTAGATATATTGTAAGACTGGCTTATTGCTGAGCTTGCTCTCACATTTACTCACTATCATGCTCAGAATAGCTATCGCGTTGTGGCAATTATTATTCAATTATTTTCATGAAATAGATCCAATATTGCTAACTTTGTCAGCCTCACATAATCTGAAGAAATGCCCCCTTATTGCATTGGTAAGCCAATGCTCTCAGCCCATTCTTCCGCGGTCATGACTTGCTGATACCATTCTATTGCAACAATGGTCGAAGAAAGCTAGCTCTAGGTCTATTGAAGCTATTATATTATTTTGAGCTATTAGATATTAGTAAATGCTAGGTGCTTCAGAAAGCGAGCATTAGTCAATTTGGCTGGGCGTTAATGGTCCTGATTAACTGGACTTCAAAATTTGCAGCACTAGGTTTGGTTAGAAAGAAAATTAGAAGCTATTCATTAAGCGATATTGCACTTGAATACTCACCCCAAAGGGCATTTTCAATTTTGAATTGGCGACGAAGTTAGCAATGGAGCCGTTTAAGAGAAAGTCCGTCACCAGTCAAACCAATGTGATGACTGACATTTCTTGTCTTATGGATGAGCTCCAGACACATTGAGGTAGCTCTTACAAATCTGCAGCTATACTGCGAAATGAACTCATTTGAATCAGTAACGGAAGTAAATAAATAAGCTGCAAATTAATTTTTTTTTGCTTAAGTTAGGTCGGAATATTCTATCTCGTTTGCGCGACAGCAAACCAGCTACTAACCAGCTACTACAGGTGACTCTGTGGGAAAAACATCTGCATGCTTGACACCCCATTCCATCACCGCATCAATCAGCTGATATATCTCATCTGGAGTGTTATCAGTATGCATCATTAATCGAATACGCTCTGATGACCGAGGCACAATAGGATACTGCAGTGCGTGAGTCAGGAACCCCCGTTGTCTGAGAGTATCCTGTAAATTGGTACAAAGCCCGGTTCTCGTGATCAGAGGAATGATCGGAAGGTTAAACCTCATTGGGTGGTCGCTATTAATACTAGGTATCGACAGTGCTCCAGATCTTTGAACCGGACCCCAACTTCTGTGTCCTAAAGCGAATTCATGAAAGAGTTTTATTCGGGATTCGAGCTGGTCTCGGCGCTGTTAACTCAGGTCGGTCAGCATAAGAGTTGAATTCGTTGATGCCGTCTTGCTCACCTGTTGTCCCTCCTGGCTGCGAAGAGCATCGACACATGCACGGACGGTAGCTATTGTCGGAAAAGTAGGGCCGGTTGAGTAAATAAAACTACGCGCGTAGTTTGTCAAATATTCTTTGACTTTCTGGTCGCATAAAACAATTGCTGGACACGCAGACAGAGTTAGCCTAAACAAAATATAAACGGCGACTGATAAGTTATGTTCCATTTGAATGCAAGAATTACGCACCCCCTAGGCCACCTGGGGCTTTAGCATAACTATGCATTTGGATAATACCCTCTTTGTGCAGTCTTAGATGACGGATATATCCGGACCCCTGAGGCCCAACTAGCCCTGTTGAATGTGCTTCGTCTATAATGAATACAACATTTCCCTCAGGTAGTAGCGCTCGAGTTCGAGAAATGATATCTGATACTGGTGACACGTCACCGTCCACGCTATAAAACGATTCAAAAGCAACGAACACGGTGTTGTTGCCTTGTAGGATGTCGGATGAGCTCCTTTTAACGTCTTCAATCACCTTTTTAAGGCTTTTCACGTCATTGTGCGTGAAAGCCTTCACTATGGAAGCACGACTGGCTCGGATACCATCACGCATGCTAGCATGAATCTTCTCGTCATGTATAATTGCATCGCCTGCCTGAAGCAGATTGCTATAGATGGCCACATTAGCCTCGTAGCCCGAGTTAAAGAAGAGACCTTCTTCTGTGCCATGGTATTTCGCAAGCAACTTTTCAAGGTCAATAACTTGCTGTCCTGATCCATCGAGTATACGACTGCCTCCTGCTCCAAGAGGAAAGTTTAGGTGATTGTTTAGCTCTTTGAGGAACAATTTTCTAACACCACCACTGGATCGAAGGCCCAAACTGTCGTTGGAGCCAAAATCAACTAGTCCTAATTCAGCTGCCGGAGGTTGCAGGCGGAAGTACTGCTTTTGTTGCAGACGTTTTTGCAGTCCAGCTTCAAGGGATCGAGAGAACGATGGGGGAAGTTTCATAGTAACGGTGTTGTAAGCTATTACTTTTTGCGGTGGGAGGACTTATGCTGCAACCTTCCAAGAAAAGGATTATTATCAGAAACGATTACCACCCACGTAGTCACACATTCATTTGAATATACATACCGGAGCGTTTAATATCGTGGAAAGGCGTTGTCAGAAGTCTGTTTTGGTATATCTTCCGGTGAAACGCATAAGTCGCAGTGCAGTTAATGTAGTGGAGCTTGGGTTTGGTAACGCTCACCATATTGCATCAGCTTGGGTTCTCTGGCCTCTTGGACAATGACACGTTGTTCTTAACAATGGACCATGATATGCTGTACCCTCCTAATGTATACTCACGCTTTGTTTTTTTTTGGTTTTTTTTCCCCGTGGAAAATTTAATCGTGCTACAGTGGATTTCTATAAGGGCCAGGTTGTTACACAAAACGAAAGAAAACTCCACCGGCGTTTCCTTCTGTTTTGATCCTTAATACACAAGAATTTCTGATATTTAAGTACCTTTCCTAATGGAGTTACGTGAAGGTTTGTTCCAATTGAAGTTGCACCAAGCGTTAGATATATATGCTCAAACGCCACTGTAAGCTATCTTGTAATCTCCTAAATTAGTTGTTCGACAGGATTGTCAAGGAGTCATTCCACTGGCAGTTTAGACTTGAGCTTTCAGTTATGGCTTAGAATATGAGTAAATCCTACAGGATCAAGTTTGAGGCACCATCATAACTCAACGATATCATATTTCCGAAGTAGTGCACCTAAGACTTAGTTGGTTTCACCTATCATTGCAAGTCTACAGAGAAATACCATATCCCCTTTGAAATACATTATTTGGATCATATTGCCGTTTTACTTCCCTTAGTTTCTCCAGATTCGGCCCCCATGATTCCTCTTGTGTCGCTGGATCCGTGTCAAAATTGACATATCTCCTTATTGGAGCAGGCGCAATCTCATCTTGTACATCAAGCTCATTACAAGCCCTCCACCCGTGTGAAGAAGCAAGATGAGCACACAGCTTGCGTTTAAACTGCCGCACTATAACATCTAGTTTCTCATCCTGCCAGGCGAACTCAGTGAAAGAATCGTAATAGTGACCTCGATTAGCATAAGCTGTTGCCGTGAGGGGTACCTGGCAGACCTTTTTTGTAGGGAAACACTCAAATGAAATTGATGAAGGACCCATATCAGGCTGGTTATCACAAAAGCTCCAAAACATTTCGGCTGTCTGTTGTATGTCATCAGGATCCAGAGGCATTGTTACTACCGCCCCACCCTGAAGTCGACGGAACCTATGTTCAGATGGTGAGTTTATAAGACTGTTAACATGTGCTGTCGACATCATTCGTGTTTGATTATGCAATGCCTCGACTTCTAGCAGTTTTGAGAAAAAGACGACTGCCTCTTCTTCCAATCCATGATAAAGTGGTATCGCTAAGAGCACATGGCTCTTACCATCCGGGCCATAGCCTATTGCCGTTGCCAGAGCATGAGGCGTATGCCTAGCTCGGACATAGAAATCGTTGGCAACAGCAACAAGCTCGTGTAGCTTAGCAGGATCAAACATCAAGACACCACTCCAAACTGAGTCTTGTCTATAGACTCGAGACACAAATCGCGTAACAACTCCAAATTGCGCACCAGCGCCCCTCACAGCCCAAAAGAGGTCAGAATGCTCCGATTCATTAGCCCAGAGAATAGAACCATCTGCAGTAACAATCTCAATAGCAATAAGATTATCGATGGTCAGCCCGTAACGGGGTGTTAACCACCCATGCCCTCCTCCAAGAATAAGTCCACCGACACCAGTATGATTCACGGCCCCACCTGGGGTGGCCAGTCCATGGTTCTCAAGAGCATAGTCAACATCTGCCCAGAGGCAACCGCCCTCGAATTTAACCGTCATATTGGCTATATCGACCTCAACATTGCGCATCTTTCTAAGGTCAATTACCATACCCTCGGAAGATGATGATCCATCCGTTGAATGGCCACCGCCGCAGACTGCCAGGGGTAGCTTAGCAGCTACGGCAAACTTCACAGCAGAAGAGACTTCATCAGGGGAGGCTGGTTTAACAATAACTGCCTGTATTCTAGTTAGTCATACAGATAACTTAGGGTTTTCATTTTGCCAGTTATTTGCCAGGAAGTACACACAGCTTTTCGTTCCACTGCGATGCTCCATCTCTCGAGGGATGAATTATATCCTGCATCATTTGGTGATAGAACTTCGCCCTTTGTAATCAAGTCACGCAACTTTGATATTTCAGCCATAGCTATTAGTATAGAGTGAATATCTGCTAATAAAAAATTGGAACAAGAGAGAAGTGAAGGGGCAGATGGGAAAATATGAACCGGTGCTCTTCTATCAGTCACGGAACTCAGCAATTTCTTAGTGGTGTTTCAGCCATAAGGCCTTTCCACATTGAATCAACGACGTACCACAAGACCTTTCTGATTATAACTTATGATGCTCAAACTATAAATCTGTTGTCACGCATGTTCGCCTTAGCTGCGGCCACAGTGAGCTTCAATACGCTTGTACAATGTGGAGCCAGCCAGTGTGACCACAGGATGGCGCCACTAACAAATGTGACATCGGAGTTGAAATAATCAATAACATTCCAATTACACATGAACATAGGAAGCCACTGGATCTTTGTTATAAGCTGTCTCACGCAGGTGTTAGACACGTCATCCCCTGTGCTACGTCAAAAGGTCAACGGTTTCACAAGACGGATTTTGCACGTATTCGTAGTCTTTCATTAGGCCCGCGTATTCAAGAACAGTGGAAATCCTGTCTAACACAAATAGCTAATGGCTTGATGGATTCATTTGTTGATCTCAAATAAGCCCAATGCTACAATCCAGGTACGCCCTGGTTAGAAGAACGGTTTGTTTTCTTTTTGAGAATTGAAAGACTTGCTGAGGAAGATCCAGAGGTCAAAATGCACTTCACAGTTAGCCAAGATGCACCAATTGCAGCTTCAAAGCACTTGAAACGAATTGAAAAGACAAAGGGGGCATTGTGATAGACCGAGTGGCCATATGCGTCGTAATAGGGTCACAGACGCCCAGGATCAGTATGGTATGGGATCTATGCTGACGTAGTAAGGGGTTTAAACAAGTGAGACTAGCCTAAAATTATAATAGTTGCCCAGGTAGGTATTTGAAGTATGTTAATAGGTACGTAATATTACGTAGTACTAGTATAGCACCGAAAGTTGAAATCATGATTGGTATTTAAGTGACTTGATGAAACAATGTGGTTGATGTAAAATCGCTAGTTTATTTGTCTAAAAAATTGAAATCTCTCAAATCTCCAAACCTCTCTCAATTACGGCTTTTGTTTAAATAAAATTAAAAAATTAAAAAAATTAAAAATGGAACAGATCTTTCGGTATCACGTCCGCGAAACCCCTAATGCGGAAGCAGTAGTTGATGGAGCCAACTCACTGACTTACTTTGCCCTTCTCTCTGCGGCTGAGCAACTCATGCTATCCCTTTCCTCCAAAGGCCATATAGAGCATGAAGAACCTGTTGGGATCCTTCTTGAACCCGGCTTTCATCAAGTCGTGGCTCAGGTAGCTATACGTCTAGCAGGAGCCACCTGTGTGCCTCTTGACAGATCCCAACCCATAAAACGCCTTAAGGATATGCTGCAGCAAGTTCAGGCCAAGAAAATTGTGCTTAGTGACGATATTGTGGACAATTTTCCTGAGTTCTCTTGTGTGCCTATAGGAGAAGTGCTTAGGAACAGCCAGGGTGATGATGTCGGAGCCTTGGCGAACGGCTTCAACCCAGAAAAAGTGGCTAGCAGTGGTGCGGAGATGAAGTATCCTGACCAACGCAGCCATATCCTCTTCACCTCAGGATCAACAGGGAGGCCTAAGCCAGTTCAGATCAACGAAAAGGGCATCCTTCATCTGGCTTCCAAGACATTGGTGACACCGTTACTCAATGAAGATCGCGTTTCCGAGTTCAATAGTCCGGGGTTCGACCTAAGTCTGTTTGAAATTTGGGTAACACTACTCTGTGGTGCTACTATTGTCGTTACTCCAAAGAATGTGGCGATTGATCCAAGCAGCCTCTCATCATTCCTCTTGTCAAACAAAGTCACCGTGGCTATCATTCCTACTGCGCTCTTTAATATTATAGTGTCTGTTTCACCACACAGTTTCCAAAGGCTGCGGCACGTTATTGTAGCTGGAGAAGCAGCAAATGTTCAATCAATGCGCTCTGTGCTAGAGAGTCGGCCTCCTCAACACCTATGGAACGCCTATGGACCAACCGAGAGTACGATCTTTGCCACTATATTTGAGGTCACCCTTGCAGAAGTTCAAAGAAGTCGAATTAGTATCGGTTTTCCGATTGGGGAAATGGAGACCTACCTAGTTGACGATCATATGGAACCAATCTGGGAGAGTGGGATTCGTGGCGAAATATGTATTGCAGGTCCGGGAAAGTCCTCAGGATACCTTGACAATGAGAGCGATAATGCAGAGCGGTTTGTTACAATCAGGCAAACTAAGGACGCCAAAGGTGGGACAGATGATGTGGTTCACGTTTATCGAACCGGTGACTTGGGTGAATGGAGGAGTGATATACCTGGCTGTTTGGATTTTCATGGTCGCCAAGACACGCAGGTTAAGCATAACAGCTTTCGCATTGAGTTGGAAGAGATCGAACGAGTCTTGGAAGGCTGTGATTGGGTCAGATCAGCAGTCACAAAGCTGATCAAAGCCGGATCTCCTATAATATCCATATTAGTAGCCTATGTGATTCCTAGCAAAAGTGAAGAGAATGACTTGACGACTGCTGTGGCTCAGTTTGCGAGGGAAAATCTCCCCACTTATATGGTTCCCGACAGGATTGAGCTAGTATCTTGCTTTCCCCTGACACCGAACGGGAAAGTTGACAGGAAGGCATTATCAGATATTCCTTGCCCGGCACCGTCTCAAACGCCATCAATCATTCTGCAGCCCCAAACCGCGAGCAACGGAGCAGATAAGAAGCAAATTCTTATCCAAATCTGGAAACATGTTCTTGGTCTCTTCAGTGTTAGGGAGACTGATGATTTCTTCCTTCTTGGCGCCAACTCAATGCAATCAGCTGCCTGCATCGCATTAATTCATGACCAACTTGGACGTCTAATCACTCTTGACGAGTTTCATCACCATTCACGCCTCGCAGACCTGCTCCGGCTCCTACAGGAGCAGGTTACCCAGGTCGAGGTTCAGGATGATACTTTGATTTGGAAGGATGATATTGATCTTGTTGATAAATTTTCCCTAGTTCCTGACTGGGAGTCTGAAAAAGAAGGAAGGGTCTTCATGACGGGTGCGACGGGCTTTTTGGGCGTGCATATGTTGCATCATCTTTTGCACCGACCCGGAGTTAAGCAGGTTACCTGTCTTGCCCGTCGAAAAGGGACTGAGAGTGCCACTGACCGGCTCCAGAGGGCGATGGAACGATATGATCTCTACCCGCTATCACTCGAGATTACACAGAAGATTCTGGTTCTCGAAGGTGACATAGCAGAAGACGATTTGGGCCTTGGGCGTGAGCGATTTGAATGGCTTACTAACTGGGCCAGCGTCGTTTTCCATGTTGGCGCCAAAATAAATTTTTGTGAATCCTACCAGGAACACTACCGAGATAATGTCTTGGGGACCCGGAATGTCCTGAACGTGGCGGTGCTGGGACGTCGCAAGGCATTTCACTACATCTCCAGCCTTGACGTTTGGGGTCCAACGGGATATATCCTAGGAACACAAGAGGTATCTGAAGATGACTCACTTATGTCACACCTTCCAGCCATACGCTATGACCTAGGCTATGCCCAAAGCCAATGGACAACGGAGGGAATGGTGCGCCGGATGCAGGAACGCGGACTTCCCGCTGCCATTTACCGACCTGGTTTCATCATTGGTGATAGCAAGAATGGAACTGGCAATCCCGATGACTTTGTGGCAAGATTTATTGTAGGCTGCATCCAAATGGGGTCATTCCCTCGCATCGTAGATATGCGGATCGAATATGCAACAGTGGATTTCATTGTCGGCGCTACAATGCATATTGCCTCGTCGAATAAGAACCTTGGCCATTGTTATCATCTCCTTTCCCCAGATCAGTCTAAGTCCATTACGATAGAAGAAACATGCGACCTAATCAATAATACAGGATACTCGGTTAAGATGATCGAGTACTCCCTCTGGGTAGATCAGGTGAGAAGAACGCAGCAGCCGGATGGTCCTCTCGCTCCTCTAATCCCGCTCTTTCAAGAACGAGTTCTTGGTGAGTTTACAAGGTGGGAAATTAATCAATATACGCCGCGCTACAATACGACAAATACCGTTCAGGCATTAGCAGACCGCCCGGACATCAGATACATCCCATTTACCCCTCAAGTCCTGCGACGACACATTGATTTTTGGAATCGCAAGGGGTTTTATAAAATTTGAGCAAGAAACCAATTTTCCTACCACGTTATGAGGCATCGAAGTACTTTGTTCAGGGTTCAAATTGAGCTTGTATTTGGATGTCTCTGAGTTTCAGCCTGTATAACTCACTCATGAGTTAAAACCATTGATTTGTCCTTGCTAGCGCTAAAGTTGATCATTATATATATTACCAGAGAATATGATGAACACATATGGTGCTTCTACGATTAGATCATTTCTATGACGAATAGATGACTATGTTATTTCTGATGTCTTTCGAGGGACAATTGGAATGGATATGATGCATTTAAACACAAGCTTTTGACATAGGTACTCCCTGCTGTAAATACAGTCAGGGGCCAAAAGTCTGCGAACGCAAAAGAATAAATACACCAAGCTTAGGAGGCAATAATTTATTGAATCACCTTTAGTCCGCCACAACTTTTGCTTAGATGAATAAAATAAAATAATAGTGCCAAAATGTGAAATTTATATCATCAGTCTCTTGGTATAAACATTAATTAGGCTCTTACATTTTTGGTAGATTTAGTTATATATTTATAAATAATGCAAGTTTTGGTGGCCTTGATTATACCGTTCGCAGACTTTTGGGCCATAACTGTAGAAAAACGTGTTACTGCTCCTCTGATATGAGTGAATTAATCCGTATAGTTGAAGATAACAAGTATTAACTCATAATAGGAAGGGTAATTGACGGATCAATTCGAGAGTTGGGCTGCGCCAATTCAATGCAACGAGTATGATGTGGATTTGTTAAAAGCATACAAGTACAGGGTTTCATCTGAATTTGATAATTCAATATTGAATTTAGTGTTAATAATAATAATAATAAATAAATAAATAAATAAATAAACCAAAATTATGAACTACGGCATACCGGGCTCATGGTATAGATGTACGTCGTACCACAGAACTAAAATTATTGTCACTAAGAATGGAATCAACCAGGTATCTGAGTGACGATATTGTAATGTCGTTTGATAATCAGGACGACAGTATGAAAGAATTACGAGTAGAGGCTCTTTGTTGTTCTAAACGTTGCCACGCTTAATAATTGGTTGGCTAGTGCCAAAGGAGTAGAAACTGTCGTAATAAGCTGGACTACTAATTACACAACGAATTGATCCCTTGATAACGGTACCCTTGTTTCCGATATGCTCCGTACGCCATCCCAGTTTAGAACTCTTCGCTATAATAAATATCTTTAAGCCACTAAACTCAATACTTCTGGCTAGAAGCTAATTACAACTTATTGTAGAAGATCTGACCTTACTTATCAAATATAATATATATTTTATCCTCTTTACAACCAATATACAAAGTATTGAGGGTTTAAGATGTTGTAATATGATATCTATTATAATTTGATGTAAGAGGCAGTGCCTGCGAAAACGATACTTGTACTGGTAAATTGGCACCCCTTTCACTTGCTGCTACAGTTGCAGCTTTTTCTACTCCGTGATTCGGGAAGTAATAGACTAAAATATTTTATCCATTTAGCCTCCCAGTCTTATAATTGTTAAAAGCGCGGTGCTTAACCCTTGAAGTGCGGCTTTACTCAGCATTACACACTAGTGATCATCGTTATAATCGGCATTTGATCCCTGTTCATCCCTACACCGCATAATTGTATACCCCATTATACAGCTTTTGACTAACAGAAATGGAGGAATATTCCGGTTCAGGCAATTCCTATTTGGGATAATACCGCCAATAAGAGTGAAGCCGCGCGCATATATATAAAGAATGTTTTACAGGCCAAATTCTACATAAAGAGGAAAGAACCTAACACATCAATGTCTTTACTTCGACACTTTGAACTTTGACACCTTAAAATACCCTAGATATCATCTTCACGTTAAAAATCATCATAAGACAGTCTTAAAACAGTCTTTTTATTCTAAGCACATTCACAATGCCTTCGTTCAGAGTTTACAAAGGTTCTCCCTCAGATGGTATTCAAGAGGGGAATACTACGAGGCCTGCATTGACGGGTGATCAGGTATTGGTCAAAATCACTGCATCCGGTCTGTGCGGCACAGATTTGCACTACAAAGGCACTGATATGGTGCTTGGCCATGAAGCTGCTGGTGTCATTCAGGAGATTGGACCAGAGGTGAAGAAGCTCAAGCAAGGCGATCGCGTTGGATGGGGATATCAAGCCGACGCTTGTGGCCTGTGTGAACAGTGCTTACATGGTGATGATGAATTCTGCCCCGAGCGAAAGCTGTATGGCGAGGCGAATTTGGATCAAGGAAGTTTCGCTGAGGCAGGTGTATGGAGAGAAGCCTTTTTATTTAAGATTCCGGACAACATCAAGGACACTGATGCTCCACCACTAATGTGTGGAGGTGCAACTGTTTGGACCGCCTTGCACAAGTATGGCCTTACGTCCTCTTCCACTGTTGGAGTGGTTGGAATCGGCGGCTTGGGCCATCTTGCCATTCAATTCGCAGCAAAGATGGGTATGGGCGTTGTAGTCCTATCATCCAACGAAAGCAAAAGAAATGAGGCCTTGAGTTTGGGTGCAAATCGTTTCGCAGTTACTGGAGGCAAAGATGCGATTGATATTGGTCCTACAAAGTTGGATGCGCTTATCGTCACGTCATCGGTTGACACAGACTGGGATGCTTACATTCCTCTTCTCAAGACTCAGGCCATCATATTTCCTCTTACTGTTAGCTTTGGAAAATTCTCCATTTCACAATATCCTTTGATTTCACAGGGTTTCCGAATTCAGGGTACAGTCATCGCATCAAGGTCAGAGTTGAAGAAGATGCTGGAGTTTGTGGCAAGGAACGATGTCCGACCAGTGACTATGCTTTTTCCTTTGAACAAGGTGGGCATTGAAGACTCGATCAGGACATTGAGTGAAGGCAAAATGAGGTACCGTGGTGTCTTGGTTGCGCAATAAATATATTCAACTAGTCAAGATTTATGATTTGTTGTATTATAGCTGTATCGTTTAGACATCATTTATACTTTACTCTGATACCTCCAAATATCATCATGTGGCTCTTGGCTAGGAAGACTAGAAATTAGAAGTGGGTAAGATTTTATAATGATTAAATTTTAAGGTGAAAAATGAATGTTATCAGTACTCTATGTCTACTCGAAATCTGAGGCGTCTTTTTATTGAGGTAAATACATACAAGAGGTAATGTACTAGTAAATGTAGCTATGTTTTGTACCATTTGATATAGCAAGAGAGGTATATCATCTTATTTCTATTTCAAGCTTAGTTTTTTTACATCTAAAATAGCAGACTATATAGCGACTAATTTAGTTACTCTCTCGATGTATAACCTATCGTAGATAAGTATAGAGATATATAATTTCTATTGAGTTGCTTAATTATAGATAGGGCATTGGCTTTCGATATAAATATTGAGAATCAACTTTTAGGTAAAGCTGGGTTTAAGGGTATATGAGGTATATGATGATTCAAGAAAGGGGGAAGAAAAGAGAGGTGGCTTTAGCCAGTTGAGACTCCAGGCATCAGAGATGCTCTTTCAGTAAAGAGCACAAGACTTATTTTGACGGCTGATTATTAGAGTCATCAGTACCTTTCCACTTCTTACAATAAACTGCAAAAGAATATTGTATTTCACACATATCATACTCAAAGATGCATATCTTCATCATTATATCACTCCAAGAGCCGTACTAAAATGAACGTTTCCATGAGTAAGAGCACTGTACTATGTCGCTTTAGAGCATCAAACTAGGTTATATATAGCTATTACAGCTAGCATTATTTTACTGTTTTAGGAAACGGTTGGGATTTCGGATTGAAGGGATAAAAAATCTTGGTGCCCTGCTGCGGGCATGAGGGGCCATTGAAGAATTGACAAATGCAACGGATTATAAAGCTAGAAGATGATTAATCATATGGAAGACGTGTAGAATACATGTAAAGACGCTAATATTGATCCATAATATAGAGCGCCGTTGTTTGTTTATAAGGTCGCTGCCGCAATCCTGACTTGTATTTCTCTAAATCATTATACTAAAATTTACCATGACGACTGCTCAAACATTCTTGCGAAGAACTAAAAGGCTCTACATACTCCTCGATCTCCTTTGATCTTTGGCAATATCTATAATGTAGCATCCACAAAAGTTCTAGGTTCTTTATCTAGCGCAAAACCTCTCGCCACTTTGAGTTATGCAATTGCAGAAGCCGCCAGGGCCGGAAGATGACAACTTAACGGGGGTCAGGATAACCATTATTAGCTGACTTCCAAGACATATTTGGAGTGCAGCTAGAGGAGGGAATCAGAGAGCTCGTCCAAGCGAGTGTAGCTGGCATCAACCTCGAAGATTACGACAGAGGTACGAAGTAATTTACAGTGTAGCTGATGAAATAGCTCAAGTAAAAAGAGGGTTGGTTATAACTAACCGGTGCCCTTCGGAGTGCCTGAATTTCTCATGAATGCGATGTGCAGCATATCGTTCATGGCAGAGGCCCTGAAAAAATAATTGAGAGATGGCGTGCATGTCTCGCTACTGGTGCCACCACTGTATTTGTCTTAGGACGGACCTAGCCGGGGAGGCGTTTCTCATACTGAACTCATTGATTTAATAGGGGCTTTTAATAGGCGGTTGAATGTGTTATTAAATACCTCTAGTAGTTTGACTACGAAAAATTGGCCACAATTGGAGTCGCGAGAATCAGCATGGGCCATATTTGCCGATTAAAGCCTTGGAGGCGCTAAAGAAAGAGGCTGAAGTTATCTGATTTCCGTCAACCTACCCATCAATCGTCTTAGCTCAGTTATAAAGGCATTGGAACGTTTCAAGTAACCTGGTGATATGACACCAACTCGAATATCTAGCTTAATTTAAAGAGATAGTGAGTTTGTGAGCCTCTATCAACAAGTAAATAATCGAACACAAATATCTACGAGTAAAGTCAAGAAGCGCTGAAAGATAGATCGATCTACAATTTCGTCTTGTGTCTAAGATATACAGTGACCGCCCCCGCCTGCGCCTTGAACCTTGAACAGGATGGCGAATGTTGCACAGATCTCGGCATTGGCGCTAGTTTCTGACAGGCAACTAATACGATTGCCCTCTTGCTGTTAGAATGCTGTCTTGAGAGACTCCCTGAGCGGGACGAAGTCGCCATCATTAGTCTCTAGACTTTTGGCAATAATATTTCATCATCTTTGTATACCCAGACACCCTCTCTATAAGCTCCCATAAGTCGTGACATGTTAGGTAGCTACATCCACTGAGGGAACGTTTCACCGAATATCTCATAGCTTGCCTTCAGATAAACGGCTTTCCTACTACGTGCTGTAGCCTACGGCCTCAATAGTTTTTCATATCCAGCCTTTTCAGTAAAGTGGTCGGAAGTTACCGCCGATCTCGCGGCACATGCAATGATGCTCCCGTCTTTTATGCTCCAAAGCTTTGGCCTTTTCGCCATCAAACTCAACATAACCTGGGAGGATATCAGTCATGCTAAAGATGAGATACGAACACTCAAATGCGCCTGTAAGTGCCACTTCGTCGCGGATATTAGTTTGTACAAATTCCCTTTGCTGCTAGAGCTTTAGCCGTGTCAAGCAGGTGAAGCGCGAGATCGAAAGCCTTGAAGCCCGACTGAGGATGATCCGCTGCCAAGATGAATTTTCCAACAAAAAAGTTAGAGTCCTTTGATCTACTTTCAACATCTACATTTAAAGAGAGGGCCGGTAAGAATAAGTCTACAAGTTTAAAAAGCAAAGATTGACTGCGATATTTGCGCTTAGACAAACTTTAGCAGATTCAATCAGAACTTGACAAACTTCACGAATTGAAAGAGAAAGACTAGTATTCGGGATGCACCAACGGTACTTGATGTACAGTTATGGAAAATGTAAAAGCTGATTTTGAAGCTTGCTAAATTAATTTAACTTCTTTTACTATAAAGTAGATAGATCGTTCATAACCTTAGATTGTCGACCCAACTATGAAGCTCTAATTGAACCTGAGCTGCAGTGATCCGTGACAATCGAGCCCCATCAAGGATCTCGTTAAAATATATTTAAACTTTCAAAACATTTATACGATTTTAATACTTTTTTGCCAGCGTAGTTACTTCGTTGGCGTAACTACGATTATATACCTGTTTGTATGTAAGGAGTATATATATGGCTTACTGACCCATTGCTTATCCCCAACTTGCGCTTGATTTGCTCGGTTTACACTCTACAAAGCAATTATACCTATTTATGAAGCCTTAATTTTCTCACAATTTGCATCGCTTCTCATCCTCACACTGAATCGCAATCTCAACCACGAATCGATTAATCGAATTACTACATATGGATTATTATGAAGAGATTTCAGCCTCCGAGCCCAATGGTGGTGTCAGAATTTTGCGAGACATGGCTTAAGTCTGTCTCCCCTCAGCTACGCGATTTAGACCTTTAGGGAGAGTACTGGCACCGATTCAACACTGTTCCAGTCCTAATTATTCATTATCAGATATCTGCATTATCAATAGCAAGAGTTGCCACGGATAAGAGTGATTTCGAGGCCCGTTTTAGAGAACAAAATACACAACGGTAGAGGACAATGTCAAAGCTGTTTTTTTTGACATCTATATGGAGATAGGCCAGAAAAGTAATCACAACTTTCCATCAAAACATGCTCGTCAGGCCACAGCGAGTGCCATTACAAACCCAAACCTTCATAAGTTAAGAAGCAGATGAAATAAAACTATGCGAGAAATCAGCTAACTGGGATTATGATTCTGATTATGATTCCGATTTGCCTAAGTATGTGTATACGAGTAGATTTCGACCTAGGCTTTTTGAGAATTTTATAGAACAGAGACGTGAGGCTAGAAACAGCAGATATGGTACATTAGGGAAGTGGTTAGGATATTCCCACTATATGTTCTGTAATAAAAGATTATATCTAGCCAGAAAACGATCGACATCTGATATGCATGATGTTAAAGATCGCAGCTACAAACATTAGAAAGCACAAAGTCCAGCCAATAGCCTGAGCAAGATATCATCACCACTTTCGTAGGGCACCCCACTGCAGCTTTAAATGAGGATCCTATGCTCTTTGATGAAATTTAGCATAATTTAAATACTGCTAGATGTGGCTATCCATTTGCTTTAGACCCAAAACATGGGAATAGTCCTTTCGAAGTCAGGGATAATATGCTAACATTAGGTGGTTATTTATTGGACGAGATCCTAAATGTAGTAAGTCTACAATTTTATATCTTAATAGGCTTTAAATGCTAATATTATCGAATTGCAGACTCCGCATTACCCATCCAAATTACAACAATATAGTATTTTTCAGCCCTAAGTTACCTATAACCAGGGGTTGAAGCATTTGCAGCATGATCCTGTAAGCCAATATATGGAAAACACCTGGCAAATTACTCCATCTTGCGCTGCGCTGGCTGTATAATTACATAAAGAATTTGGTTATAGTTTTCACGATTTGGGTTATATAGATTGCGTACCTATTGAATGGTAGCACAGGGTCTGCATGAGTAAGAATGTAGTAATGTCCTATGGGTAATAGGATAAGCAGAAAAGAGATACTTGATCTTGGGAAGTAATATATAAAACAAGTGAGACATAATTATAAATCTTTTGCAAGAATAATAGAATGAGTCTTTAGTGTTTTTCATAAGATTCCAAAAAGGATACCTATAATTTAAACTTAAACAAAATTTGAAAATAAAACCATTAATCGGTTCGATTATACCTTATTATTATGTAAATGGATCTGTTGCTAGAATATCTCAGTCTACCTTACGGAGTAAACAGACAGAAATTAAGTTGCTCCTTGATTAATACCCAATATATTTCAGTATCTTGTCCACGCAGAGAAAGCATTTTCTAATTAAGCAACCGCTTTGTTCTCCTTCGGTTCGATAGGGAAGAAAATAGCAGATTATAGAGTGCAAGATAAGGAAAAGTCATACAGTATTTAGCTGTTTCTGCACTCTAACATTATTAGAGAGCATATAAATACTATACAAAAAGAGAGTGCTGTTATAAAGCCCTTAAATCGTTATGTATGGTTATATCTGCAACAAGCCAAGATGATTGACTAGTAATAGCGAATAGCCTGTAGATAATTTCGAGGAAACAAATACAGATGGTAGGTCGAATTTCTGAGAATAGAAACATTTTGATGATATTAAGTGTAGTTATTGAGATTATCATAATTGCGAAGGGCTATGTCTTGGGGTAGATACTTGATACAAGTTGCTAGCAGTCTATTAACATGGACCTGAATTACATTTCTTAAGCTTAGTTTAATTAGTTGCTAATCTCTGTTAGATATTCGCTAAGAGTTGATGGCTTATTAAGACTAGGAAAGTGACCTCTAAACTCATAGTCTAATAATTCAGTCATTTTTGCCTCAGATATGTAATCTCACTAAAATCGAAATCAACATAAACTGCTATCTTATCATTCATCCTGGTAATTATTAAGCCATGATATCGGAGTGTGTGCTGTTGAGTAATCATGAAACCCTATACAACGCCTCACAACGCCCTCGGACTTTTGGCATCACATCTCCATCTCCAGCTACATATAAAATGACACTTGTCGCATTTAATCTTTCCAGATCCCAAAACATTATCATCGCACACCGTTTCCTTTTTTTAAATTTTTTTTTTTTTTAGTTTTCAATTTCATATTTTCAGATCAAATAATAACCAAGCAGTAGCAGCATGGCTTCACAAGTTCTTCTCGAGCTGCTTAACCGTAACAGGTATGTATGTATCTTGTTATAAGATGAAAAGAATTAAAGCTCACCAATTTCCAAGTAAACTCTCTCAGAACTACAAATCGCCACCCCACTTAATACCTATGGTCCAGACCGTTCGCCAAAATGGAGCAGGAACCATCATCTTGAGCTGTTCTGACCCGCGTTTAAATCCTTATGAAATCTTGGGAGTTGATTCGACTATCAAGGGCGTTACGATGGTCCGCAATGCTGGAGGTCGTGCTATGGACGCTATTAGAACCATTTCCGTTCTTCAGACCATTGGCAATGCGAAGACAGTGGTAGTCCTCCACCATACAGGTAAGTGAATAGATACCAGGCCCCGATATTCTATAATTGACCCATGGTATAGACTGTGGGATGACACACTTTCATGACGCAAAAATTAAGGAGGCTCTCATCGAAATTGCACCTCAGGAGATAAACACGATCAATGGGTCGAAATACGGCGAGATTACAGGATCGTAAGCTTAGCAACTCCCTTCCTCTGATAATTAGTACATAACTTATTTTGTATAGAATCGAGGATAGTGTTAAAGAAGATGTGGCTCTGCTTAGCTCTTCACCATTCATTCTGCCCGGAACATTGGTTGTGGGACTGAAATTGGATACTTTTACGGGTATCATTACGAAGATTACTGAGGCCAAGATTAAAGAGCCCTAAAATGAGTTGAGTTCGAAATGGGAAGCGGGCGGGGCAATAAGTTTCATATTAAGTTTATTGGGAGCACCTGAATGAACTGTATCAAGGCTTCTTCTTTGTTTTAATGAATGCCACATACGCCATCTTCTGATATTGAACTCGGGAAGCCATGCAGGTCGTCAAGATTTATGACCTTTGCTGACGCGTCAAAAGGCGCTGTGACTGCATTTGGCTGAGTTTAGTAGCGTGCAACTTCTTGAACAGCGCAATGTAGTTCTCACCAGTCCTTGTCAGAGCCCACCGCGGTTATCCGTACCAGGGCACTCCCAGCCTATTTACCATTTGCAGCACGTTTAGCTAGTAGAAAAGCCTAATGATTGATATCGATCGATGGCTCATTATTATTTTTGGCAAAGTTCATCCAGCTCATACCAACAGCAAAATCAAGATCATGAATGATAATACATCCCGTGAATTATGAAGATGAAACATAATGTAATTAAGATGAATGTATATGTCTAAGACTATAGACTATACTGTAAAATGTTCTAATGCTAAGAGAAATAATGAGTGGAGATTTGTTGTCCTTCAGCGTTATATCGTTTCGGAATTACATTAAGCACACCATTAATATCCCTGGGTTCAAAGTCAAGCCCTCGGGCGCCAGCGATAAGCACATCCAACCCATAATTCTCTTTCAGCCAGTGTGCAACCATATCCATACCGGCAATAGCGCCAGATGCCGTCCAGATGTTCCCATCAACGACCCACTTCGTGTCCGCGGTCCATTTCACTTTGGGGTATTTCTTTTTCACAAGTTCAATTTCGATGTTATTAACTGTTGCATTTTTCCCGTCTAGCACGCCAGTCGCCGCAACGACATCCGAGCCAGTGCAGTTGGTGAAGAGCAATTTCCCAGCAGCGACGTGCCGGCGGATGAGGTCGGCAAATTTAGGATGCAGTTCGAAATGAGTCGGATCCGGCCCACCAACCAACAAAATATCTAGCTCCGGACACTCGTCGACAGTAGTGTTGGGCACAACAGTTATCGAACTAGTAAGGAGTGTTACCGGATCACGAGTGACGCCGATGTGGTGAAAGTCAAATTGCGGGGCTCGATCAATGGTAGCATCGTCGACAGGAACAAAGTGCTGAAACATTTTTAAGAGCTCTTTGCTGGAGGAGTTGAGAAGATCAGTTGGACCGAAAACATCAGTGGCTTGATAGTCAAACACGAGGACTCCAAACTGAATGCGCGACATTTTGACACAACTTTAACTTCAAGTAGTAAAGAAACTTGGATTTAGGTAGAAACAGATAAGTAAATGATTGGTTTATGATGAAATTTTCAAACTCTTACTGTTGCTGTTTTCCTCCTAGCCATATATATAGTCATGTCCATGCTTAAAGAGGCTGCAATGTGGTTATATTCGCTATAAGAAACATGTAGCGCTCAGCCATCCTCACTTACTTACATCCGACCACTCTCGGCTTCAAATTTCCGAAGAACCTTAGAGGTCGGTAATACCAAAGAAAGTACATATTTAAATAAGTACATAGTACCTATTGATATTCTATGGCTCTTCATCTTAAAAAACAATATAGACGGAGGCCACAATTAAGCAACAAGCTAATTCATATTACAAGTTACTAAGTAAATTTGTGTTATCAACCACCAGATTCAGGGTCCCCACCCCCTATATCCCTTCATCTCAATTAATTAGCTTGGTGAATAACAGGCAGCGAGAGGAGAATAAGTAGAAGAGCAGCGACAGCAGCAGAGTCTGCTACCGGGAGTAAGACTCATATTGAGTCCAGTTGCTATGAACACTCCCTATTATGTCGGGAAAGTATTTCCGAAAGAAGCCGGATCACAGCCCAATTCAGGTTCTCGCTTGCTACAAACTACACCGACGGCATCGCATCTATCCGTATATCCGATCATCATCGGCTATTATAAAGTACGTACCTAGCTACCCAGGCGCGGGGCTAGGTTGATGCTATCTCAGTACCTACATATTTGGGGCTTGGTGGTTCCCCTATCCCACCAAAACCAACTTCTCTGTTTGACAGCAGAGTCAACGCTTGTTATTGAGGCTTGCCAGTGTCAGTGCGATATCTGAATTGAAGTAAAGCCTCCAGACACTGGTCATATTTTCATTTCTTCAGTTCGCATCTTTATTATCTTGATTGGCAGGATTTCTTATATTATTGAACATCGACCAACTCCAAAGATCTCGTCCTGGCTTCAACAAAATCATTACTCGAAAATATTAGTCGAGCAATATATGGTAGACTATTTACTAATGCTACCGATAGAAAAAGCATCAAAGTATAATGTAGGGACAACACCCACGGCAACATTTACTCAAGTATATTATAGACGAAAAGCTAGAGCATATATTAAATCCAAGCTAACAATGTCGCTACGACCCGCGACAACAAAGGCATTCATATCGAGAATATTAAATCTAAATCTACCACTCAGACATCATATTGTCATTTGCCCATCCCATCATCGTCGCCCACAGATCATGAAATGTCGGATCACCCCCGTCACTCGACACACCCGCTGTGTCTGCTGGCAGCGCCGTGGCAGCTGAAGCAGAGCCTGCGTTCAATGTCGACTGCCATAAATCGAATTGTGCATCCATGCTCCCATCAAGCATCGGACACCCCAAACTCAACCTCGGGGTCGCCATCTCTTGTCTGTGTTCTAGGATATGAAGGCGCTGGTTGTACTTATCTTTGACAATCTTCATAACAGCGTGCATCGCAGAAAGGACGTCAACTCCTTTAGATGCAGTTGTGCGGTCCGTATCTTGGCACATTTTTTCCAGAATCTCATGGAACCGTAGCTGGGAGCGGGCCCAGGATGGGTCGAACTCAGGGCATTCGGGTGCTGCGAGTGACAACCGGATGGCAAGGATGATGACAGTGATGAATCTGGACCAGTCAATAATGGAGAACTTGGCCATAGTCACCTCATCAAGGTTCAAAATATAGTCGAGAAACTTGCGTATGGTCTCTATACTGGCATACAATTGGGACGCTACTGGAGGCAGTGGTGGCCTTCCTTTGATCAAGCGCAGAGGTAGGCGCGGCAATCTGAGGAGAGCGCCATCCTGCAAGCACAAATGGATAAACATGCTGTGCATATGAACCACAGCTTTGAGAGTGTCAGCATCACATAGGGCATTAAAGAGAGGATAGCTGCCTTTAGTAGGGGCTGGAGACCTCAAGACGTACGCGTAAAGGTAATGTGCGGCGGTATGACGGACTCTATGTCCCGGAGCTGTGCTTCCAGACCAAGTAACACTAGCCGGCTTTGCTGATGCGTATGGCCTCCGCCATTGTTAATTGCGTGCAGTGCCTCTGTGGCAGTACTGGATAGGCGAACAAGCGATGCGAGTACAACGTCATTCTCGAAACTACCACTGCGTTCAAGGATACTGCAGCAGACTGATGTCCAACTAGTAAAGATTGGCGTCGGGTGACCACGACTCTGGCATTCTGTCAGGAGACTAAGGGTGCGTTAGAGGGAAGATATGGACTTCTAGGAAACATAGAGTATGCATCTTACGAAGAGGCAAGGTAGAAATAACTTAGGTATGCACGGATGCTATCGAGCTGCTGGACTGTCACTGGTGCCTCAGGGTAGTGTAGGCCAACTACAGTTTCCTGATCCAATTCTAGGTCGTAGATAAGCTCAGCAGCCATGCGAATGTAGTGGATGGCCTGCTTGTGCCTTGGCCGCAGATGAAAAGGGTACCTAATGCCGGGTCGTTAATATTTCTCCCGCAAGTACTCTTATGCCAAGACAGAAGTATCATGTATGCATACCAAGCGCAGTAGATGAGGATACCCTGAAGAATTTCCAATGTTCTCTCTCCGCCAGCCACAAACTTCAGCCCCAGCACTTTTCTGAACTCTTCGTCATACAGACTATTGCCCTGTAGGGTTCGTGACCCAGACGCCGCCGCCAGGATAGCTAGTAGAACAAATGGCTGCGTCGTCGCGAGTTGGGGGACGGATGCATCAGGAGATAGTACAATGCATGGGAAATAGCATAGCATGGAACGGAATGATGTCAGAAGAGACTCTGCAGAGGCAAGGTTAAAGGAGGGTTTAGCGTGAGAGTCTGGGATGGAGTCAGAGTGGGCAGAAGATGATGTGGGAGTAGAGTCTACGCTATGCAAGGCGACGTTAGGTTGGGGGGGACCAGGTGGAGAGAGGAGGTTGTTGAAGAAGTTAGCGTGAGCATCTTGAAGAGACTCAAAGCTATCGTCAACCTCCTCCACCTTTAATGGTATTGTAAAATCAATGCTAAAACTTTTGGACGGCCCAGCAGGAGGTTGAGGAATGGCCTCGGGCAGTGAATTTTGTTCTACACTGGAAATCGGTTAATAAAATTCATCAGCACTGAGGACATCCATTGAGCAAAACACAGCTATAACTAGACTTACACCATACGACGAACTCGAGGCTTGGTCCTCACGATACATTCTCGCTTTGACGCGAGGCACCTAAGCCAAGGCTTGTCAGCATCGAGTCATCAATATCCTGGACAGGGCCAGCATGTACTTGCGACAGACACCGATCTTCTCACTAGGCCGACACCGAATCTTATTATCCCGGCAAGCCTCACATGCCGCCAAAATTCTCTTTCGGGGCAAGCTATCGCCGCTGCGTACGAGCTCAGCGTCCCCCATGGTGGGAACTTGCGACGATAAATGCCAGAAGCAGGTATAAACAGAACTGCACGGAATACAATTAGCCGACGATTAAAGGAGAGTTGAGTTAGATATAGTTTAGCGCTGAGCGGTGACTCGGGGTAAGTATTTTCCATGTTCGCCTCCGCCTCAGTATTCAATACGGAGTAGAGCGGAGAGTACTCCGTATGGAGTAGAGAGTTGGATTCGCGGAAATATGGCTCAAAACAGAGTAGCACGTAAGCGTGACTGTAGCTATTGGTTTGCACCTTTTTCTTCTCAGGCTCTATGGGTGCAATTTCTGGTCATTTCCGCTAAACTTTCTTAGCGACCTGGCGTGCTGAGCTAGAAACATGGGTTCTGGAAGAAAGAAGAGGGTGCTTAAAGAAACCCCAGCTATACTGAGTCCAACCCACAACGACCAACATCGCCTCTCCAAACTTGGTGAAACATGATCCCATATTACGAGAAAAATAACAAAACCAAAGCTTGTTATTTTCAGGTTAGACGAATCATGCTCGCTCGCGCGATAGGGAAGTATAAAAAACCATATGCCCATGGCCATTAACATGGCACGACCTCTTAAGACAGTGTCGACAAACAGATGGGCTAACACTCTGGCTGTTCCTGCGAGGGAAACTACTTGAATGAAGGCTATATTGGAAGTGCAGTGAAATTAGAGACTAGAACACACTCCAAAGTGAACACTATGAACAGTATAAAAGCCGAGAATAATATTCTTCCGCTTGTAAGCATCTAATGATGGTCTGAATAGCAAAGACTCGTATGTATTCCAGAGAGATACATTGCTAGTGGAAGAATTCGAGCAGCTCAAGAAACTCTAACCAATAATTAGTTGTAGAGATGTCCAGGATCTCCATCTTCCCAAGATATTATTTTCCTAGGCAATTAGCCGCCAAAATAGCATACCTAATAAGTGTGTTGTGTTGTCCACATGTTTTCTCTATATTTTTCTTACTGTGAACTGTATCTGCCGGCTGTAGCTTGTTTAGGCTCAAGATTATCGGCGACTAGTATTCAGCCACCATTCTCATCCACTTTTGACACTTGGCTAATAAGAGATGTTTATACAACTTTCCATTTGCTTTCAACTTATCATAAAAATTGCCAAGTCATCAAATAACTCAATAGAAACAACACTTGGCTTAGGAGAAACATTCATCTTACATAAAATCCAACTTTTTATAAGTTGAAAGTTCAATAATGAAAGAACTTGTATATAGCCTTTGATATGAGAAGAGTCAAAATGAAAGATTGAAAGATCGAGTGGGGCTTCGGCAGTCAATGCCTAAATGGATCCTATTTGTGCGTGGATAATGCAGTTCTGCCCAATATGCGGCGGAAGTTAGGGAATGAAATAAATTAATTCCATTTATACTCCAGAGATCTTAAAGTTGGAAGTCTTTCTGTTAGCGACATGATACATCTCCAGCAGATAGGAAGTATATTGGCCCTAAACAACATTACATTTCAATCTAGAGGCATTCAGGCTACAATGGATTTCTAATAAAACTTACACTATGAGCTTAACTAATTTTTCTTTTCGCTGTAATCAAGTACGTACACCGTGACCAATATTTTAAACACATTGAATGAAACCCAATAGAGCGAGTATGACAAAACATCTTCATCCAAACAAAGCTTAGCGCCCGAGATGTAATGTGTATTTATAATCCTTTAAGCACATGAATATCGACTAATCAGGGCCAAGAACAAGAGTGGGGAAGCTCAGTCTTTGAACTAAGATGCTTGTAGGGCGTGGTGGTCAAAAAAAAGAGGCTTTATGGAGTTTACGAGTGTGAATACGAAGCAGCTGGACGAATCGAGGACAATTGGTGGATTATTAATGACGCCCTATCTAAAGTCTTAGATCTTTGGTCTCCCCTTCCTTTCGATTCAATTCTCTATCTTTGCCTTTTCTTAGTCTCAGGTGTCGCACTATCTACTCAAGTCAATAAATCTTGGCCAGGGAGGCCAGTTAAGTGTTATTGCTACCCTGTAAGTATTGCGCCCTATAGATGACCACCAATCCCAAGAATGCGGTCCCCAATTACGGGGATGCGATCTTTCATCCGCCAAACCATTTGGATCATGATATGATCACACCCTACGGGAATAACCTGGCACTTGAGGAGTTTGCCGACATGGAGGGTCCTCTAGCCCAATCCAGTCTCGTGCTTCATAATGCTACCAAAGAAGCAGCTGTGATAAACCCTGAGGATCTTATGGATTTCTCTAGTTGCATTGACGGTATTAATGCTTCAACCAAGTCATGCAAATATTGCGCCGAGCATTACACTCATTGCCAGGAAAATAAAGAGGACGCCCAAAATGGTGTCTGTTTGTCTTGTCTGGAGCTGGAGAGGGTTTACGGCCTTACTGTTGAACCCATATCCATCGACAGACAGCTCGAAAACTTTACTGCCTCTTACGTTGAAGAGGAAGGAAATGAAAATGACAATCCAATTGGACAGCCTGTGGAGCGCTCTAGAAGCAGGTCAGCTTCCAATTCGACGACACACAAATCATCAAGCGAAAATACTACTGAAGCAGTTGGGTTAAGTCCCAAGGTAGGCGCTAGATTTTCACGAGAAGCACTTCGAGTTCTTAGGGCCTGGTTGGCAGTTAACCATAATCACCCTTACCCCAACAATGAAGATAAAGAGAGTCTAGCTCGACAAACGGGTTTGAACAAGACACAGATCAGCAACTGGGTGGCTAACGCCCGTCGGAGAGGAAAGGTCAAGGCCCCTCGATCCACCTCACCAAGTGTACATCATTACCCCAATGGCCTTGATATTCCTCGAAGAGCAACCTCCTCTATGGAAGGGATGGACCCAATCGAACGATGGAAGCACTCTCCGCCTGAACAAGAACCTGCTTCTATGACTGCCATTGCCGCAGCAGTCTCATCCTCATCCTCAGCCTTCTTGGCCGGCGTGGGCGCTACGTCGGCCAACCGTGGGGATATTGATGACTGTTCAGCAGGTTCTATAGATCACAGCTCATTCGCGGGTAGTTCGGAAGCATCACAGTCCAGTAACGAATCTTTTGGCTCTAGATCTCATTCATCTCTAGAGTCATTCCACTCTTTCCGAAGCCGAGGACGACGTCGTCGCCGCCGACAGGCCCTAAAGGTCATTAATACTTCTACCTTACTGCCGACTGCATACCCTTTTCAGTGCACTTTTTGTACCGAAACTTTCAAGACCAAGCATGATTGGCAAAGACATGAGAAGTCGTTGCATCTATCCCTCGAGCGATGGGTCTGCACACCAGACGGACCAACGCAATTTGCTACTGAATGGGGTTGTATAACATGTGTTTACTGTGGACTAAGGGACCCGCCGTCGGGGCATGCAGAACGGCACAATGATTTCGTCTGCGCAGGAAAATTGGTAGAGGAGAAGACCTTTTATAGGAAAGATCATTTGCGCCAGCATCTGAGTATAGTTCACGATGCCAAGTTTCAAAAGTGGTCGATGAATGTTTGGCAAGTAGCCGCACCGAAAATTCGATCCCGATGTGGTTTCTGTGGTCTCTTAATGGACTCTTGGGACCTTCGCGTTGAACACTTGGCCCAGCATTTTAAGAGCGGAAAGACGATGGCAGACTGGCATGGTGACTGGGGTTTCCCGGAAGAAGTTCTAAGAATCGTTGAAAACGGAATGCCGCCCTGTAGGTTCTCTTTTCCATATATTGTGCTGCAGACCTTTTACTAATAGCTTATTTAGATCTTATTAACCACGAGCGAAATACATTTCAGCCATATGAGGCCTCTAAAGACGCAGTTAGACGTACAAAAACATTGGAAGATTACGTCAAATTGTGGCTGGTTGATTATATCAATGATCGAGTTGTAGCCGGCGCAACACTTACCGACGACGAACTACTTGTCGAGGCTAAGAGAGTTGTACAAAAGACTGATACCGAAGATACTTCACTTACAGGGCCAGATATCTCGTGGTTTCGAGATCTAATTATGCTTTGTAGACCCTCACAAAGTGCGACTCCTGAGTCAGTCCATAAGCATAGTTTAGAAACAACGACCAGAGTAACATGGACAACGCAAATCGAAAAGGCGAAGGCTTCTAAGTCTGCAAATCATGGATTGAGTCTTACTGGATGCGAAATGGAGATGGCCTTGCTGAGATATGTGAAAGCTAAACAGGCAGTAGGGTTGATACCCACAGACTCCGAGTTACAAGCTCAGGCATGCAACATCATAGAAGATGCTGAGCCCAGAGCAAATTTCAAGTGCAAAGAGGCCGTCCAATGGTTCAAATTTCTAATCAACTCTTCCACACACTGGCTTTCAGAGTTCAGACGCAGGGCAGGTTTTCTTCAAAGCCCTGAAGTAGCGCACGATCATATCCAATTGGCGGATGATGCAACTATAGATTATGACACTTACCCTTCTTACGAACTACATGAGGAGCTAGCGGATGAGCGTCAAATGCAACAGGCTGAAAAAAAGACGGTATCAGAAGAGGAGATGCAGGGCAAATCACACACAATTATCTATAGCAACGCGGATCCCACGAATCAGGCTGTCCTAGATGAGTTGTATGATATGAGCACTTCCGAAGGCCGCAACAGCCTCATGTCTTCATACAAGGATGTTTTATTGAGGGTACCTGAAACAAATAAGCCGATTTCCCCCGATCAATTCAGCTATGAGGAGAGTAGTGCTAATACTTCTCCTCAAACGCTGCACTGGGGCCTCATTGATGAGTTTCTGGGTACTGGACCGCCTGTACGTATAAGCAACAACCCACTTAACTCTGTCATGGAAAAACCATTAGATACCGAATCCGAAAGTTGGCGGCCGCCAAGGTACTTCCTTAGTGACGCAAACTGCTACGGGAGACTGGAAAAAGAACTTACTCGATTCGTAATTACCTGTCTAAGTCCAAACAATCCCTGTCAGCATGTATGCTCTCATTGCCTGTTACCCTTTTATGCCTCTAATCTCCTGACATAAATATGGAACTGATTCTAACGACTTGCAGATCCCATCGGATGCAGAAATGCAGAATCAAGCTCGTTGGATCGTCTTTGACGATGACGACCCATGGAATCAAACGGCCGCTGATAACGCCGAGTGGCTCGTTCGTTTTAAACGTTGTGTTGGCCTTATGCCAGAGGGCGAAGGACCTGGACTGCCACCAGCTAACGTTCCTCGGCCTTGGAGAGTAACAGATGGAGGGACAGGATTTCACCCACCATATGTGAAGCCGAAGGAAGGCACACTCATAGGATTCACTGACGATATTCCCGTGTTCATCGACGATCGATCTTATAATGTTAGGAAAGAGACAGCTGAGCGCTACGTTCGTGCTCTCTCTGAGGGACAGTATCAAACTCCAGCTTCGATATTCTGCTCGCGCGAACTCGAGGATGGATTAAATGCATACGTCGAGGAATGTATCATGGCTCTCCGCGTCCCCTCCGATGATGATTTACGCGCCAAAGCGTGTGAAATTCTTGGCCTTGAGCGTACGGCGGCCGATGAGCCGAAGCTGCTTGAGAGCTTCAAGGCAATGCATGTGCTTTGGAATACTGATAATACCAACGTTTCAGATGTGATACAGAACATATGGGGGAAATGAGCATTGTTATCCGGGAATGAATCGTTATACTACTATTTACTAAAGATATTAATAGTCAACCCGGTTACTAGCATAGTATTCTGTTTGGAAGAATAAGGAATATCAAAATTCATGGTACAGATCCAGCAACGTCTCTAGGATTTGGAAAAGACAAGTAATCTTTAGGTAGTTGGTCGGAAGGCGGAGCCTTGGAGAAGATTATTCAAACGTATATCAATGCTTAAAATCTCGTGACGAGTTCTTACTCGAAGGTGTTTTGCCTATTCTCGTATATCATCCTTGAGAAGAGGAACTGAAGAATATGTCAGCCAGATTCAGTATGAAAGCGACGCAAACCATTCCCTACACGACTGGTTTGCGTGTTCTGCACAGATCCCATCCAAAGCCGATTGTTGCATAGGCATATATGTTCCAACCCAAGAAGATATTAAACATGCCGTTATTAGTAGGAAATGAATGTTTATAGGTTTAATAAGTAGATGAGACATTAAAGATCTCTTTTTCAGTCTTTCATTACTTAGGTACGAGGTAAATTGTGTTCTTCATCAGACTCCTCAGAACAGCTCGCAAGCAGCTGACGTCGATGAATTCACTTGTCATTGACGTTTCGCGGGCTCCCTAAATACCTAGGCGATGGAGGGGAAAACAACAACAATACAAGATCAAAACAGAAGCTCGTGTATTCTGGATAACAGTATCTGGATTAATTCGAATAGTTGAAATGAGGCATTCGGAGAAAAAATGGCTCATAGCATCAGATGAATCTAATCAAGATGAGATTTGATCTATCTACATAGGTGCAGCACTCCTTAGCTTTATTGCCACTATATATTAAAAGTTAATAGCATAATCCAACAAGATTTTACGTTAGACCTTAAGGTTTTAAACAACATACTTGGGGCAATTAGATAAAGCGTTTTATATATGCCGATTTTTGTCGTCCTCCAGCATTATATTACGTTAAATAACTTTTAAAAAATTAAGTGGGAAGAAGACCGTGCAGGTTGAGCATCACCACTTACATCTCTAGCAGTTTGCAGTTTAGAATTGTTTCGGTCAACGTGCAGTGCCTGAATATCATATCATACGGCTCATCTCCTATAGGCTTAGGTGATCGACTGTCGTTTATCAACACATCATAATGTGTATTAGTCTATGCCTCGAGTATGTTATAGAAAAGCGTCTGACCCCTAATCAATCTTTTAAGATACTACAGTCTTATCCTTTACGGTGCGAGTGTTGCCATCCTTCTACCTCCTTGCATCAAAAGAGCATCCAGAATGCAAATCGAAGCCATGGCCTCCACGATTGGAACCGCGCCTAAATATGGGTTAGCAGAATCAGTTTTATCGTTGAGTGTTTGTGACCTACGTGGAACGACGCAGGGATCATGACGCCCTTTGGCCTCTAGAAGCCCATCACTTTCTCCTTCAAATGTGACCGTTTGTTGAGGTAGTCCAATCGTTGCAGGAGATTTGAAAGCGACACGGAAAAATATGTGCGCGCCGTTTGTAATTCCTCCCTGGATACCTCCGCTGTTGTTCGTCGAGGTTGTGAGCTTTGGCTTCACAAATCCATTCTTGGAATCTGAATCAGTATTGGGGTTGAGAATAAACATGTCATTGTGGGCGGATCCAGGGATTTCTGTTCCTTCAAATCCGGAGCCGATTTCAAATCCCTTTGTCGCTGGAATGCTGAGCATTCCGTGGGCTAGTGTCGCCTCCAACTTCGAAAACACTGGCTCACCAAGTCCAGTTGGAACATTTCGAATGACACACGTAACTGTGCCCCCAATACTGTCCTGGCGATCTCGAAAGTCGGCAATGGAATGCTCCATTCTGGCGGCCACTTCCGGGTCAGGACACCGGACAGGCGACTTATCAACGGTTTCCCGTGTAACCTCTTGAAGCAGTTGGAGAAACTTGGGGTTGTGAGAAGTGCAAGGATACTCAGTTGTTGGTGGGATGTGATGAATATTCCCGACAGATGAAACCCAAGCAACAATCTCTATCCCGTGGGCAAGTTTAAGGTAGTGCTCACAAAGAGCGCCTGCCGCCACACGGCCGATTGTTTCTCGTGCACTCGAACGACCCCCGCCTGACGATGCACGAACACCATACTTCTCAAGATAGGTGAAGTCGGCATGACTGGGGCGGGGATACTGCTTCATGGTATTGCCTTTGTAGTCTGAGGGGCGGAAGTCTTGGTTTTTGACGACCATGGCTATAGGAGTCCCAAGTGTGACTCCTCCTTCCACCCCTGACTGGATTGACACAATGTCCGCCTCATTCCGAGGTGTCGTAATAGAGCTTTGACCGGGGCGACGGCGAGAGACCTAACATTTTGTGTTACAAAGTTCTTAAAAGTGTGATGTTTGTTCCATATACTACTACTACTAACCTGAGGCTGAAGTATCTCTTCTGAGACCGGGACTCCAGGAGGAAAATTGTCGACAATACATCCAACGCTGGGACAATGGCTACGACAATTAGAGGCCAGCGCTATCCTAGCTCGATATAGATATTTACCTTTCACCGTACGTCGTTACACGCAGAAATTGCCCAAAGGTTGACATGGTGGGTTATGCTAATGGTTTGTCGGTGACGTATGTTATAGGGAAAAGTCTGTTGCCAGATCTGTTGCTGTGGACTCATCAAATGCTGCAGTCACTCATTAAGGTAGGCCTCATGGCGTTACTGAGTTCTGAGTGAGTCACATGAAAAATAAGCACGCGCACGTGCCCTTACACACGTGATGTATCACGTGCACTCAGGCTTGCTCAATCGTGCAAGTGAGCGGCCAAAGCGGCATCCGGGGGACAAACCTCTTGGAATGTGCATATGTTTACACCCCCAATAATGCATAAATGCAACATATCCGGCTTGATACACTGCCAATTCGCTCGATTGCATCTTTTCTCCTCTCGTGTTGTGACCGGTAATACCGTTACTACTTGGCTTCTTGTCAGAGCTAGGAAGCGTTAATGCCTCAGGATTGGATTTGGCAACTCATGATCCCGTTGGCCTCAATCATCGAGCGCTCGAGGATAATCTGCGGACCAGGCTTCTTGCACTTGCATTGAAGAACTCCTTAGGCGGCTAGAAGCCCGTTTGCACTCTTAGATAGAAAATTTGGGTAGGGAGACACAACGCTCCACTGTAGATTGGGTGCAGAAACTTAGCAGCCAACTCTAGTCTTAGGTGGCGTTCAGGAACATCTGAGGGAAGCTGTAACAAGTGAAGCAACTTCATAACCTGATATAAACGACCCTTCCAATAGCGTCTGTTAGTAGAGATTCATCACGCTGTGTTTCTCTGCTACAGCTCTTGCTTTCGTTGTTCAAAAGTGCCAAATAGGATACGCCACTAGTCGATCTTCGACAAGTTCAAGGTGTCGCTGCCTATTCTTAGATACTCATGAGCATCTACTACTAGAGGGGGGGTACGTTATGGCTCAAATTACGATACGACCTCCTAACCAGAAGTTTGAAAAGACAGTAACAAGTGGGTAAAGATTCTAGTAAGTAAACAATAACATACTAATGAATATCAATCTATTGGAAATTTTTAAGCCAAAGTGTAGACGAGCTGAGAGGCCTGATTTGGGCTACGGGTGTCGAGAACTACACCATGAATCGGCTTCCGGCCTCTTCCGAGCAGCTTAGGCTCCTAATAGCCCTCTCATTGAAGAATCTATCTCTGAGGAGGGAAATGCTTCTTTTTGAACAGCTCCGCGGAGAGAAGTGTGCCGAGAAAAGTCGATCTCCGCAAAGAGAATCGCCAGGAAGCTGTCTGCCGGGAGATCTAGTCTCTTGTGGTGCTAGGTGCTCTCAGACCAAGGATACTTCTCTCAGATGAAGAGTAGTCCAACAGAGATTTGCTATGGCTCTCATTTATGATTCTATATTCCTATATACTCACTAAGCTTAAGCTCCGCTATCTCCTCCTCTAGTAAGTTGTCTATGTGCTAGCGTAAACTAGTTATTTTCTTCATACTCATTGCTCTCCTCTTTGTTTTCGGACCTTTTATCTACTTGAGTTCTGATATACTTGTGCCAGACCGTATATATATTCATTCGTTCGTAACATTGAAAACCAAGCTAAGGGTGAGAACTCTTGTAATATGCACAGAGGTCTTGATAAGATTTCGGCAGCATACTGAAAGTCCATCGCTTATATCCATAAATCCTTTGTGGCCTTTTCATGTCCTCGGCGCCCAAAGTTTGGCTCGTGAGTAGTCGTTAAATAGTTCTCAAACTACTAGCATGACAAAGACTCCTACTTAAAGCGTCAATTAACGGACCGTTTGATTTACCATCTTACATATGAAAGGATGCTCGGCTTCAATGACAACATTCCGAAATATGTGTGCATATTTGTAACTTTTGATGCTGTTTCCCTCTGGCAGAAACAGTCATCTTCCTCCTCATATTCTGAGCCACTATCACTTACATCGCTCACAGGCACATTGTCGTCCGTTACTAAATTATCGATATTTCTCACCTAGAATGTAGAACTATAGAAGCGATAGAGAAACGCACTCACTCTATAGAATGCAACTAGCCAGTAACTGCGAGCTTTCATACTCTAGTAATGGTAAACCTATATCCTCGATCCAGTGAACTGTCAAGTGGCTAATAGTAAAATGTCTACTGTGACAAGGTGTTTATAAATTATATATTCAAATTCTAATACCAGCTACTCTCAGCTATATCTCATTATATAAGCGTAATTAAGTCTGGAGAAGAAAGCTATGATACCTACAATATCTAAGGAGGCTATTGATATCTATAGTATCCATTCCCATATATAAATGAATTTGTGATTATACAGGGGCTATATTGTTTACGGCCTCCATTTCTTTATTAACTGCTCGTTGTTTTCCATCCGCTATCAATAGTGATGGCTGTTTAAGTAATGCGGAAGGGCAATATATATTGATCATTTCTCTTGCTATTTTTAGCAGCGTACGTATGAAAATGTTCCAGAAAAAAGATAATCTTGCTTCTTTCTTTCAATTATATAAACTGCTGATATGGCTAGAGGGCCTTCTTCTCGAAATCGTACTTCAACAATGATGTAGCATTATTATTGCTCTTTTTTTTGCTAAACTTTTGCTTTATAAGCAGCACCAGAATAAGTGCTGCTATTGCCCTCGTCATTCAATCGAATGGGCCTCAGCTAGATTTCATCGTTATACAGGCTTGGGGAGCTGGGCGGCGGAAACCATTAGTGGTCCTGATTGCTCTCTTTTGTCCTCTTTTTTAACTCATTGTCAGATCTAGAAGCAACATAAGTAGTACCCTCAATGCGGACTGGCTAATAAAGTGAGAAGGATAGAAAATGTATGAATAGTCGGCTCTTTAATTTCTCAATACAGAGTGAGGCTTAAAGCCTCCTCACCGCTCAAACTGCCGCAAACTCCATATAGCAACGATTCATGTCATAGGTAAACGAGTTTCGGACTTAAATCCTTACCATATCTTTCAAATGATGTTTTCGATCCCTAGCACAATCGTAAGACAGTAGTTATCAGTGTCAAGTTGATAATCAACGGTATCTGCTGGATGACCGGCGTGATCAAGTCGTGTGGTGATGTAGAACAATCTGGCCTTATGGCGAGTAATATTAAAGCTGCAGGAGTTTTAATCAATATATTTCCAGCATCCAGCTTTCTCAAAGCAAACGAGTGTGGCAGCGTTATTCTACAAGCCCTGGGAGTCGATACCAAGCCTCTTTCTAATCTCCCTATAGCAAATAAGACGCAAATATCGATTAGTTGTGCTTAATAATTTCTCTATATTTTGGCCTTCTCTAATTTTCAGGGATTCATTTATAATCTCTTGATAAGATCTTTGCCGCTAAAGAAAGCGAAAGCTAAGAGTGCATTGTCACTTTTGGATACCCACCGCAGCGCCTTTCTTATGCATTGTTTAAGAGTATCTTTATCCTTACACTTATAGCGGTACTACATTAGAACCAAATAGCATCAAATAGATCTAGCTTCATAGCAGGAGCTATATAAATCAGCTTTAACTATATTTACCTAGCAGCGGAATTGCATCTAATAGCTATATCCAGTAGCGGTAATAAACCTAGTAGCCCTAAAATATTCCATAGAAGGGCAGTTGAAGGTTGAAAAACTTAATGAATATGATACCTCCTTCACTGGTTCCGTCTCTATGAAATCATGGAGCAAATATTGCAAGTCTTCTCCTCAGATCTGCTTTTGTCTCTATTGGTAAATGCAATAATGGCTACTGTTGCGCTCTTCTGTTTACCTAATTACGAAAATAATGCTTCTACAAACTAACTTATACCAACTTTGCAGAAGATTTCTTTCTTTCTTTCTTTCAATACTGTTTTGTTTTCTTGGGAAGTATCATCATTTATGATCTATGGGAAGCAAGTACACGCCGCTCGTCATTTCGCTATTAAGATATAGCTTAGCCGAGCCTTAGTAGCCTAAATTTTAGAGGCTGCATATAGGCTGAGGAAAGAGGATATAACAAAAGTTGGTCGGTGCTTCATTGACGGGGAGGTGGGCTGGTGAGAAGGCATATCCAGGGGGACAAGAGTATGTATAGGAAATAAAGAAATATTAGGGTGAGTGCGAAAGAAGCAATAGTAGTCTGGAGTATAAAAGGAATTCATAGAGTAAATCGAGGAGAAGCTGCATTCTAGGATAGTAATAACATAATGTTCAATACCTGCTGAGGAGTAATCTCCTTGATGGCCTTAAAATAATCTTATACCATATGAGAAATCCTACGCTAACGACTCTCTGTCTTTGGTTTGGAAATAAATAGTGACGACGTACTGAATATATAGGTCCCTAACAAGCAATGGATTTGATGTACTCATATGAAAGCCCTAGAAGATAATAATGCAAAAGTGAAGCACGGACTTCTGACCATTCTCAACAGGTCAAAATAGTCGCCGTTCAAACCACTCAAGGCAGCATTCTTAAAGCTGGTCTCGCCGTTGGTTTTAATCACTCTATTGGCAACGGATAGCCTAAATGTTAGCGACAAAAGCTTGTGCCTTTTAAGCGTCCTTTGTAAATGGTTTTAACGGCAATTGTTTACGTTATTGAGAGATTTGTAAGTGGAATTATGTACGAAAGTAGAACATAAGAGAGCATCACCAAGGCTCTCCCAGAGATCCCACGATAGCTACAATTCTTTTTGGTTTTGGTATTGATAATGTCAGAAACATTCTAACAGGAATTATAGCCAGGGCAGCAAGGACATCACCGGCATCGAGAAATATAAAATTTGCAGGGAAAGGCTCGATGAGAAGCTCCTAAGATGTCTAGCTAACTGTACTTTGAGCTACTATTGTGTATTTGTTTTGGGCCCTCTTCAATAGCGTAGAAAAAAAAAACAAAAAAAATAAAATCTCGACAGAGCATAGACTTGCTTCTTTAGTGTCACTATTGTAGCAGCGAAAGCATTTGAGGTCATGCGAATCTCTCAATCCTGCTAATTGCTATGAACGTGAATTGGGGCTGAGCTATACATGAAATAAATAGGGCAGATTACCAGTTTGAGGCAAGTAATCTATGCATATATATATATAAAGCACTCTTCATTCCATAGTAACCAAAGCCTAAAGTCTCTTAAAGCACATCATTCCTCAATCATTCACACTTGAAGAAATATCTCAAAGTGTTTAGAGTAAACAGCGTGTAAGCCAAATGTGGCGTCGATTTACATTTACAGTCAATGTCAAAAGCTGGCAGTCAGGTGACGTTATACTATGCTAAGCCACATACATTTTTTGCGTCATAAGCTTACCAACGTCAATAAACATACAGCTTGAAATTATATCTTTCTTCTTTCATTGTGTCCGTATATGCGTTTGACAAGATGCCATTCAAAGAGCATCTTAACCGCTTCAAACAAGAATTCAACAACTTAGTCTCTGAGCCGGGAGCGGGATCACAGCCACCACCTGTACCGCCGCATCCGCCATCTCAGCCGGCATTCCGCGGTGAGGTATATTGGAGGCCGCGATTTCATCCCGATGTTCCCGTCAGCCATGAGTGGGAGGCGAAGATAGGTAATGGCCCAGATGGGTGGGGGAACCAGGAACTGCAGTTTTACACTGCGGAACCACAAAACGCATTTCAGTAGGTTGTTTGTAAAGAAAATTGGAGTGTAAGAGGACCTCTTTTCTGATTGAGCATTAGCACACCTGAAGGCATGTTAGTACTCCGAGCCCTGGCAAATAACGCCGCGCCTTCACCGGAACAGCGACACACCTCAGCTCGCCTAGTTAGTAAGCAAACTCTAGCCCGTGACAAAGGTGTTCTATCTGCCACGATATTATCCCCATGTGCTGAGGGTATCTGGCCCGCTTTCTGGCTTCTGCCTCGAGAACCATTTTCTTGGCCCACTGACGGTGAGATTGACATTGCGGAAACGTGGAACGGAGATCATGAAAACCGTTCCTGTCTTCATTGGGGTTTCCACCACGAGCCACAAAAGCATAGAGTTCTGGGCACTCGTATTCACGACATGCACTGTCGTCCGGTACGATATGACTTTGCTTGGGAGCAACCAAATGGTGTACCTGGCCAGGGAAGAATGATTTGGTACATTGATGGGAGGCCTGTTCTGAAAGGCGAAGTTCCAAACGGTACTCGGCCTCTTCGAGACATGACTGTTTTGTTAAACGTGGCAATGGGAGGCAATGTCTGTGCTGGTAAAACGCCTCGAAATGGGTATTACGATATGGTTGTTTATAATATCTCCATGGTGAGTGAGCTAGAGTACGGAGGTTGGGATCGGTTTGAACAAGACTGGCATCACACCCATGTGCCCTTGGGCAATACCTACTAGCGTCAACAGAGAATTATTTCTTTATTTTCTTATTAAGAAGTGCTACAATACTATTTTAAATACTATTTGGAACATATATTATAAGGGGGTATAATTATAGCGCTATGTATAGCGTTTTACGACTGGGACTTTCTCAACAGCTACAGTAGAAATAACTCATAACAACCGATAGCCAAGACGCTATCTAAGTCTGGCTTCCAATGTTCGCGATCAGCGTTTCCCATGATCCACTGTATCCATCATTGCCACCATTGCCGAACTGAACACCGTCAGGCAGTCGCATAGTCTCTCCGGTGTTGGGTCCACTTGTGAAGCCATAAAGATGAGCGCCAGTAACGGCGGTTTGAATATAGTTCATGATGTCCTGGGTTACGCCCGTCAAGGAGGCGAAGTTCCAGCTACCGGCACCGTAGTGGAAGATATTGCTGTTGCTGCCGGTATAATATTGCGCAAGACCCATACGGCAGGTAACATTATTACCGCCGCACCATGAGAAGTTGGGATCCGAGGAGATGGCATTGAACGGCGCTCCTGGGAGAGGAGCACCGTGGCTGCCCTGGTTGTAGTTGGTCTCACTCTGGAAGAGTGTGAGGAGCACGTTGGCAGCGTTGTGGAGGGAAAGCTGGAACAGCCAGTTGTGCTCCGATCCAAGACCGGTAAGCCAGGTGCCAGCAGTGGCTTCAACAAGAACACCGCCCTTGACGGCGGAGCGAATGCCCTTGCCGCTGTTATCAGTGGCGTGGTCAGCCACCCAGGACCAGAAGTTGTCGATATAGGCTGAAGATCCGGCAGCGAGATGCAAACCAAGGTAAGCGGCACGGCAGTTAGCCTCACTGTTGCAGTTAATAGAGGTGTCACGCGTGCCACCAATAGTGTTGAGCGAGTTGAAAACAGCGACATCACCAGGTTTGTTGCCAGCCATGTTGATACGGAGGAGAATGGCGCCTGGGAGAGGCTCGTTGACAGTGAATCGAATATCCTGGACGTGAGCGACACCCTTTTGACCAGGAGTGGCACCAATCTGGACGACAGGAGTTGGGTTGGTCTCGGAAGAGAAGGCACTGCCAGACCCGGAGATGGTAGACCAAGCCTCACCATACAGCTCAGTTCCCGCGGGAATGGTGATAGTCGAGGTAACTCGGTAGATACCAAACGGCAAGTAAGCAATCTTGCCTTGGTTAGCTGCAGTGTTGAGACCTCCCTGCAGAGCGGCTGTATCATCAGTGGATCCATCACCAGCAAGGGAGAATCCACCATTCTGAGTCGAATCCTTCAAGTTAACAACGTCTGCAACAGTTTTGCCTGCGTACTGCGGGGCGCTGATAACTGGATACTTGCCACCGGGAGCAAGCGCTGCAGGCCTGCTGACCGTTTGTGAAGTCGGGTTGGTCTGGTAAATCGGATTGGCGCCATGGGTGTTTCCGTAGACATAAGTTCCAAGACTTGTGACACCTCCGACCTTGACGTTTCCGTTAACCACGACCATGTTGGAAGTAGTGGTGTCCTTGGAAATATTCTCAAGCATAAAGTTGGGAAATCCGATATTGGTGCTGAAGAAATTTCCAGAGTTGATGCTCTGGCCATCGACAACAGCAACCCAAGCATTTCCAGAGTTAAGAACGATACAGTTGCCCACAGTGTTACAAGTAGGGGCAAAGATGCTAATGGTGAAACCGCTGTCGATGAAGATACCAGTAGTGCAGTCAGTGAATGTCATGTCCTTGATCTGGCCCTGCTGGTGGCCTAGAGAAAGAAATCAGTCCAACACTCTCGACCAAATGCATCAACACAAGTACAAAAGCCTTACCACTCCAATGCAATCCAATGTTTCCAAAACTGAAAGAAGTATTTGAGATTGAAATAGTGGACCCTGGGTTAACCAGTATGCCTATGGTAAGCAGTATGTTAGTACTACTTCTCTCAGCCAGTGGTTAAATTCAGATTCCATACCAGTGTGAGCTCCTTGGGGCATGTTGATTTTCACGTTTACCTATAGGAGTATCCATGTTAGCACGATTGCCGCTTCATTTGCGCGAACTTAGCTTGGCGGACCAACATACCAGAGCACAGTTCTGCGCCACAGCCCAGCTCAGAGCAGTAAAGCCACCGGAGGCAGCATTCTCCGTTGTGTCCAAAATGACGTTCTTGACTAAAAATACATTATCAGTGCATATTCTTCAGAAGAGTGGTTAAAACAGGACTTGAACATACGCATCACGGAGAAGTGGGTTTCTCCGCCGGAGCCATTGCAAGGGCGGGATGTGCCATCACCCTGTCCGCCAACGATGAGATAATCACCATTAAAGCCAGAAGCTGCCTTAATAGTAGGCGGGCTGTTAGCATCACCAATGATGACCGTGTCGGTATCAAAAAATATTGTATTTGAGACAGTGTAAGTTCCTAATATGAAGAAGTTATTAGAATGATATTCGCTAAACAAGAAAAAAATTCCCCAAGAAACTAACCTGGGGGCAGGTAGATGAGACGAGGCTCGCCAGCAAGGAAGCAGTTGTCTCTTTGGCCACCAGATGGTCCATCAGAGAACAAGGCATTGACAAAGCCTGCTGAATCGCCAGAGTTGACGGTCTTGTAGACGGGGTAGGTAAAATTGGGCTGCCCCGCACTGTTGAATAGACCGGGGACAAAACCTCTTACAGCTCCCGTCGTGTGGTCAATGTTGGGCAAGAACCATGACGAAGCACTCTGTCTATTCTCAAGCTTCGCGGAAATGGCTTCGGCCGGAAGAGCCCAAGAGAGCGAAGGGAGTAGGGCTAAGGAGCCCAAAAAGGAAAAGGACTTCATGTTTTAAAAATGATCAACGTCCTCCTAGAAGAACAAAAAGACCCGAATGCGAAGTCTATTCGATCTTATTAGTACCAATCTAGGCACTGATCGGTCTTTTATATTCTTGACCAAGAAGAACAATGGGTTAAATATGCAGAATAACGACAAATATTTACGGCTTTGAGCGAACATGACTAGACAACAGCTTACCCATCTTAGTAAGTCATATAAGCTATGCAAGCAAGGACCAATGAACGAGACAATATGGACATATCCATCTCCCTACAGTATACATAGGATGCAGCCGTATATTTGCCCACTCAGAACCAGCTGACGCACCAAAAAATATCAGCCCAATGTCTTAGAGAGCTTACAGCCGGGCCGAGAAAGCCATACGCCTTCCAATTTTGGCGTAGGGGTCAGACTAAAACAGCCAAACAAACGCACCGCCAGCCCTATCGGGAAAACAAACAATGATGAAAATGAAGCTTGGAAGCATATGAAGTGCGGTAAGCAATATGGGCTATGGAACGATAGTCGTAATGGTTCGGGTATCCGGCATGCTGTAGGAGAGAGTTCAAGCTTGCATGAATTGAATATGGCCGATAGCGATGCCTCGCATATGCAGTTATCGAGTTCCCTTAGCGATGCTATACCATGGAATCAAGTCACCGAACCCGGAGAGGATTCTCTATGCATTCCATACCAACACACACAAACAACATGTGTGAATTTCCTAAGAAAATGGAAGCTCAATGCCAGAAAGATTGTAACTCCCTCAGAAAATAGAATAATTAGGGGTCAAGGCAGTGGAGTTTCTCCTTGCGCCCCCCCCGCCCTAGCTTCCGGTACTAATCGAAGCCACAGCATCGCTTGGCTTGGGCAACAATGAAGACGGCTTAGCAAATGCCTATTATTTGGGTCAAAATTTTATGCGAAATTACTACAAAAAGGATTTTGAATGTAATGAAATGTCTTAATATAATTGCAATCATTTAGAGACATAAGTTGTCTACATGCCGCATTCTACCCCTTGGTGTGGCAACACAAAGCCAGCTCTGTCTCCAACCAGAGGTATTATCTAGTGGATTCGCCAAGTTGTTTAAGTAAAACACCCGAGAGTTAGATTTACGATCCGGGCTACTACAGTACCAAAACAGAATGCTTTCCTTAAAGTTGAATTTAGAGTACGAAGTTCCTGAAGTCTTAAATAATAAAATATTGGTAGAGATATTGATACTAACTCTATTGCGCTATGCTGGATTAGCGTTAATAGCAGCGCGTAGCATCTACTTAATAGTCTATATTTGGTCGCTCTGTAGCAAACATAGAATATTTAACAAGAGGTAGATGTATTTGACCTTGTCATTTATTCTAACTCTTGTAAAAGTAGCTGGTTAATTCTGTTAATAGGCAATATCCCCGTTAGAAGCATCGAAAGCTACTCTTTATCCCCGTTATGTTATGCTCGGCTGGCCTAAAAAGATATGGCTAGAAGTGGTAAAAAATCTCCTAGCGTGCATAATTCATTCACTAATATATAACTATTTCAGAATCTAATTTAACCAGGCGAGCTCTTTATTTATTCATTAATAATCAATGTTCTTTACGGAGTAGTTTCGCGAAATAAGTACAGAGTGCGAAATACAAGCTCTATTACTACGTACCGACGCAAAATGTTCGAGACCTGAGTTACAATCCAATATACATCTACATCCACCAATCGACGTCTCTATACTCCGTAATAAGCCCTAATACTATATGATAGATGTGAGGAACTGTACACGGAGTCACTCAAGCAAGATGCCTGTGTTAGTGTTAAAATTATGGCGCGTGTACTCCATATGGAGTATGCGAGTATTACAGAGTAAGGATTAGTATGGAACAAGCGGGATTGGAGTGCTAAAGAATTTCCCTAAGTAGTTGGCGTATAAATGAATACAAATGACATATCTCGTAACATATAAGGGGGGGAAATGAGAAGGAAAAAAACTCGAGTGATCGCAGTCCAACGCATTTGCACTCGTTAGACATGGGTTCGTGAAGGAAGAACAGTCGTGGGGCGCGGAGCATAAATGAGTGGATCTATACGGAGCATGATGCCGTGTACTCCGGAATACGAAGTACTCCGTAAGTTATCGAGTATTACTTCAGAGCATGGAAGTTCGGAGCATCTCTGTCCTATTCTCATTCTTACCATTTATGTATATACTTCATGCTTATACTTGCTTGTACGGAGTAATGCTCGAGACTTACTGCGAGAAGACACGCTAACGAGGCTGATCTACGAGTAGGTTTAGTCCTTGGCCGATGGATGGTACGTCTCTACTGAGCGCAGCTGCACTTCACTTACGAAATACCTACTTCGTACATAATGGAGTAATCAATATTACATAGTTTCCCTTTTAAGGTGCGGAGAAGGACAGAATAAGACTGCATGGGCTTTTTACGAAGTATGTATTTTAAGCCCCCTTGACACGCCGCCTTACACAAGATCGGTAAAGAGGAGAACCCAGTAGAAGGTCATCGTGCTTGTCGCTTGTCACATCGGAATATTGATGGCTGTAAACTGATACCCAGCATCCCGGTTGATCAGTTACAGTACGATCCGGCGGCTATGGTAGCAGTACAAATGGGGCAACTGATGCTGTTAGAGCTTCTAAGACTCATTTGATGCCTGAGCCAACCACAGGCTGTCTGTACGCGCTAGCAATAAAGAACATTATTGCACTCTAGTCTGTCTCATCACTTAGCTCCTCCGTATTTCTTATATAAGGCTGCTCCCGACAGCCAGGCGCCCGCAACACTATTAATCAGTAGTATTACTACATAATACAGAGCAGCCATCTCTCCGCTAGGGCTTATTATATTTTATCAGTGCATAAGGAGAAATGAATGAACCTCTGGAGAACTTCATCTTTCTATTAAGACACTATAGCTTATTACTAAGCCTCGATTTTTCTATGCTTTCTATACCTACGTACTTGGATGGTCTTAGATGGTATAATGTAAGGTATGACTAAGAATAGCTGATGTTGATGAGTAGAATAAAGATAGAACTATTTCTATTCCCCAGATAGAACAAACAAACGGGTGTATACTTACAGTATTTATAAACACTTGTATTAACTGATATCTAATTCATGGCAGAGGCGTTCTCCCCACAGAAGATGTCATGACAGCCTAAATCAATATAATCTAAGCTCATTTTCACACCATATCAATCCAGTTATCTACCCAATTGAAAGCTATAAATTATATTTACAAGTAATACTGAGACCTTATCACTCAGATGATCTTTATGTCTATTCATCTCATTCATCTAACTGTTACCTTTCTTTATTTATATCTCATTTACTAAATAGCTTAATGCACGCCTATAATCTTCTTAGAGATCTTACAATATAATTATAGCCTGGTTGCATGAACGCGAAATTAAACATCAGATCACTTTCGCCATGCTGGATGTCCGCACTTAAGCTAATATCACTGCCATCGTTATATGTACTTCGTCTCTTTTTATGCTGACAACAACTCATACTACAAGTGCAACTTTTTAATATCTTCTAAAAGCCACTGCCTCAACGTTTTACCAAGTATAAATTGTAGAGTATAAGCTATAGGTGCTCTGGGTTGTCTTTGGGACACGACTCCAGGTTACGATATATCCAAGTGCATCGACAATTTCCCTCCCATGTACTTCGGAAAATTGATTATCCGGCGGGGTCGCCTTGACTCACCAAAAAGCATAAGTCACAATCAATAAACCCCCACTTCGACAGCTGCTTCTACCCAAAATCTTGAAATCCACAACTTCAAACGACGAACAATTTCCGTTACTCTAGTCAAGCTTCCTTTCCGGCAAAGTATTCGAAAACTAGCGTCATAATGGCTGATTCAATCGCCGATGGAGTTGCCAAGCTCCAACTGGATCCCGAGACGGGCGAGATGGTGTCCAAGAACGAGCTGAGGAAACGAATGCAGAAACGAGCCAGAAAGGCTGCTAAGGCGGTTGCTGAACCAAAACCTTCAACTAAACCGGATGCTGCCGTCTCAAAGGCCACAGAATCCAGTATAGATCCAGATGCCATGTTCAAGCAGGGCTTTCTCGCCGACGTTTACAATCTCCGACCCTCTCCCAATGTCAGGACAAGATTTCCTCCTGAGCCAAACGGCTATCTGCATCTGGGCCATGCCAAGGCCATTGCAATCAACTTCGGCTTTGCCCGGTATCATGGGGGCGAGACCACTCTTCGTTTCGATGACACAAACCCGGATGCCGAAGAGGAAAAATATTTTCAGGCGATTGAGGATATAGTCCATTGGCTTGGTAAGGAGTGATATCTATGACATTGTTTTGGGTTCTATGACATTGTTTTGGGTTTGCTCAATTGTGCTTATATCTCGTTTTTAATAGGATTCACTCCTCATCAGGTTACTCATGCGAGCGATAATTTCCAGCGTCTATATGACCTTGCCGAGAAATTAATTCAACTTGGAAAAGGCTATGTTTGTCACTGCGGCGAGGCCGATCTAAAGTTGCAGCGTGGAGGCGAAGACGGCAAGCTGCCGCGCTTTCGCTGCGCTCACGCTGACCAGGACGTGGATACCAACCTCACCAAGTTTCGCGATATGCAGGCGGGAAAATACGCGCCACAAACGGCATTTTTGCGGATGAAACAAGAAGTTTTTGGGAGCGGGAATCCTCAAATGTGGGATATTGTTGCCTACCGCATTCCCAAGAACCGCACGCCTCATATTCGAACAGGCACGAAGTGGCATATTTATCCTTCCTACGATTTTGCTCAGTAAGTGTTTCCTGTGACATATTGTTTGAACCATTATTGGGGTAGGCTGCTGCCCATCCTATGCTACTGCCCATTCTCAAATTTTCAGCTGCTTACGTCCCGTAGTTGTCTTTGCGATAGTTTTGAAGGCATCACCCATAGTCTCTGCACAACGGAGTTCATCACTGCCCGAGAGAGTTACGAATGGTTGAACAAGACACTTGGGGTGTACGAGCCAATGCAGCGCGAGTATGGTAAGTCTCTCTTTATCTTCCTCTTCGCATCTATGCCAAGTTCGTCTTATTGACTAGACCTTAGGACGGTTAAACGTTACTGGGACCATAATGAGCAAGCGAGCTTTGAAACAGCTGGTTGAATTGAAGCATGTGCGCGACTGGGACGACCCACGTCTCTATACTCTGATTGCCATCCGTCGACGAGGTGTGCCACCTGGCGCAATCTTGTCTTTCATCAACGAGCTAGGCGTCACAACATCGCAGAGCGTCATCCAAATTGCACGATTTGAACAGTCAATTCGTCGCTATCTCGAGACGTCAGTACCACGTCTCCTGCTAGTCCTTGACCCTATACGCCTAGTGATCCAGGATATCGGCGATTTGGATGGACAAGAATTGGTGCTGCCGTTCTCACCGAAGAATCCTGAATTTGGCTCCTACAAAGAACGAGTTACGGCGACTGTTTACATTGACCGATCTGATTTCCGAGAAGTTCCTAGCAAAGAATTCTTCCGCCTGTCACCTGGCCAAACTGTTGGTCTGCTTCAGGTGCCTCACTCTATCAAGGCTCTTTCCTTCTCAAAGGACGCAACCACTGGTCTGGTAACGGAGATTCAGGCAGTGTTGGTAAAAGACGGACCAAAGCCGAAAGCATATATACACTGGGTCCCAGAAGGTTCGCGCAAGGTAACGGTCCGAATTCACAATGCACTTTTCAAATCCGATAATCCTATGGCTGCTGAGGGCGGATTTCTCTCCGACATCAATCCAGACAGTGAAACTATTTATCCTGAAGCGCTTGTCAATGCTGGTTTTGAAGAGGTTCGCCGTCGTGCTCCCTGGCCGAAGGCAGAGGGCGAGAAGACGCATGCTGGGCCGGAGAGCGTTCGATTTCAAGCTATGCGAGTTGCATACTTTGTAAGTATACTGTCGTCTATGCATAGATTACTTGGAAATCGGTTGCTAACATATAGTCACTCACTACTTAGGCTATGGACTCTGACAGCACTGAAGATTCGGTTGTGCTCAACCGAATAGTGTCTCTCAAGGAGGATTCGGGCAAGGAGGCTGCGAGCTAGGATTGACAAGTGTTTTAAACTTCTTCTTATACAGAAATGCAGCCTAAAAGAGATACAGAGATGCAGCCTAAAAGAGATACAGAGATGCAGCCTAAAAGAGATACAGAGATGCAGCCTAAAAGAGGCAATGAGTGTCAGAAAGTCCCTAGGTAGAGATAGCATAGGAGGCAACTGCCATGGGCTTGTGGTTACAGCATAGCCGAGATGTCATGATATCCAAAACTTCAATGTTCAACCATCTCTCCTCTCCCTAAATACTTATACCTGCTAAAGCCGTTCATTTAGTCCCATCTAGTGAGTAATTGTGGGGTTAAATCGTGGTTACGTGCATCAAATGAGGCGTCGCTGTACCGTCATTTTGGCAGGTCGCAGTGCGCTATGGAAAGTTGATGATGTGATGTGTCGACTAACGAATATTATATCCTTAAGCGACAGTTGAATATTCCTGCAAAAGTATGAGGCAACAATCGACAAAGCAGAGATGGATGTTTAGCCCATCCGGCTGCCGAGAAGGATGTGTTGATTGTCTCTTAGTAACAACACGGGAAGCATCACGGTAAAAGCTGAATAATAATCTGAGAGCGGGTTTTGCATTTCCGACCGATCCCTGTGTGTCAATTCAAAAGCCTGCTCTTTCGGCAAATGTTGTTGCTAAATCCGCGATGAGAGAATATTCAGTATTGAAACGATAAGCATCAGGAGCTTGTTATATCTCTTTCAAGACATTGGCACAAGAGAATCATTCAATCTTCCAAGATGTACGTCATCATCAAGTACGAAATATATAAAACAGCAAGAGTAAAAAGAGGGGAACGAGCCCGCTTGTCATGTTCGAAATAACACGGAATGATGTAAGTGATGAATACCAGGACAGGGCATGCTAGTAAGGGCATTTGATTACATATACGGAGCTGGTGTCTAAACAACTCAAAGCTTCATGTCGCTTTACTCTATATTTCGTTCTCGAAGTATCTAAGCATGCCTTGATTTTAGTAGTTCGAGCTCTTTGCGGCAACGCCGATAGATCCGTACAGTTCCGTAGGAATGCGTCACGGCCTAATTGAAGAGCACAGTGGCGGCGATCGGGATGAGCGGAAGTCAATTAGTAGTGTGATATATATAATGTGGGACAAATCACTTGCGCCACTATGCAAATCTTCAATCACAACATTGACTATGAAACTATCTATCTTATTTTTAACCTCTCTTTCAGCTTTTAATTAAACTATCTTAGATCGAGCCTCTCTCTTTTTTCTTTCTTGTCTTTCTATTGATACTTCTGACGACCAAGATGCAGAAGGTGACGTCCAAGCTGCCCTCCTGGGATAAGACAAAAACCACAAGCAAGAAGGGCTTTGATAAAGTCTGGGGCTGGGCGGATAAGCTCGGAGCGCCCATCAATCGGCTTTCCAATCGCATTGGCAGCGAAGCGTTTTGGCCTACAACCTTGGATAAAGAGAGCGACAAGGCAGCGAGAATTCTGAAATCATTTTGCAGTGCGTATTACCCTGACTTTGACAGAGTAAAAAAGGGTCATGGAAACAAAGACTCTTTTGTGTAAATGTCAATTATTATTATGTTATTATTCTTTGCTTCTCACCCCCGCTTTGCTTTCTCACTCTAGCTTGAATTTGATAATACTGCAAGTCAATTGACCTACATGCTAATTACTTTGACGCTTTACAGAGGATGGCTTCTATACAGAAGAAGAGAGACCGACAGACACAGCTGGTCCGAAACAAAAGCAGCGAGTGATTAAGAAAATTCCACAGAAAGTAATAGAGAATGCTGTCGGACTTGCTATATTCACTACTATGCGCACCGGACTATGGATATCCGGAGCCGGAGGATCCGGTGTCTTAGTCGCTAGAAAAGAGGATGGATCGTGGTCTCCACCTTCCGGTATCCTGCTTCACACAGCTGGACTGGGGTTTCTTGTTGGTGTGGACATTTATGATTGCGTGCTGGTAATCAACAATCGCAAGGCCCTTGAGGCCTTCACCAAGATACGAGCCACGGTGGGCGGAGAGATCAGCGCAGTGGCCGGGCCGGTCGGGATGGGTGGTGTTCTAGAAAATGATGGCAAGTGGAAAGAAGCGAACAGACCTGTATTCACCTATCTCAAATCCCGTGGCTTCTACGCAGGTGTCCAAGTCGACGGCACAGTCATAATTGAGCGTACGGACGAAAATGCACGCTTTTACGGGGAGACAATAGGAGTCGGAGACATTTTAGATGGCAAGGTCCGACATCCACCACCGGAGATAAAAATGCTGATGGAGACGATAAAGGCTGCCGAGGGCCGAACGGATGTTGATGCGGAGCTCATGGAAGAATTGGAAGGACAGCCCGCCCCAGGAGATGTCGATGTTGAGGCTCCTAGCGATGGCAGAATATTCGGCATTCCAGAGCCCGACGATCCTGATCCATTTGGCGTCTTAGCTCTGCAAAAACAAGGGTTGGAAATTATGGAAGCTGGAACTCACTCGAGGCCGTCGAGTCAGCAATTTGAATACCACCCGAGTCCGACAAGTCCAATCTACAACAGATTTAGACAGAGCGTGGAGATATCAGAATCAAGAAGCAATCGTGATAGCTATGCGTCAACTCCGAATTCTCGCCTTCGATGGAGCACAGATCGACATTATGAATCATCTGACGCTGGCACGCAGACAGACGAGGTCATAACTCCGATAACCAGCCCTATTTTCAATGGCTTTCACCACCAAAATACCTATGGAGATTCTGCCGACTTTTATAACGGTGTAAATGACAGCCCTTGGAGCTCCAAGGGCCGCAAGAGTAGCATACACCGTGATTGGGGGAGAGAGGATAGCCTTACCTTCTTTAGTGAGGACGATGAGAAGTCTGAAGCTGCATTCACGTCCCCATCTGATTTGCGATCGCAAACCATCAGCGCTCCCCCAACTGACGCCATAATTCCCGTGGGACGCGTGCCACCACCGCTACCACCGAGGAACATCGTTCGACCTATCAAGTCGGATTTTGAAGATGTCGACTTGAAAGCAGCCGAGGCGAAGAGTCGTGAAGAGGCAGCACTTTCTGCCCTCCGATCAGAACTCGCGGTCCAAGAGTCGGAGAACACGAATAGCAACGTCGATGACGAAACATCCATGTCACCAAAGGAAACGCCATTTAACAAGGAGAGCGACGTGGCTGTAACAAACGGAAATTCTTCCAATTATATTTTTGATTCCGACTCTCCCTCCCTCGAGATTATGACTCGGGAGGAAGGTGATAAATTTCATAGCGTGCCTGGTAGCCCTTACAAGTCTGAGTAAATGCACACCACGTTTGTTAAAGGTATATTTCTTTGACAAGAATATTTATATATGAGAGTCGCAGCTCAAGAAAAGACTGAGATTTATGAAAATAACACACAATAATGAAAACAGACGGTGGATTCAGACTACACGGATGATTGAGGGTATTGTATTTATAGCATGGATAGGTATCTTAGCTTGAACCAATTTTTTTTTTCTTTTTTCCTTTTCCTACCATTAATTAATACTATGAAGCTATCTTTTCATTAGCCTAGCCATCACTTGAAATCTATTCTTAGTATCATTATTAGAGTGAGCTATCTGTATGCAAATTAGGTATGATACATCAAGGCTTGGGGCATTTAGTGGACATTATGCATACCTCAAATGTCTCACTCGATTATCACTCCAAGCGCTATAAGCTCTTCTGACCACTCGCTCGCACAAAGAATTTTATGATTCATCTCGAAGTGATGTTTCCATCCCATCATCTCTTTCTTTGTATGTCCTTCCTCACCACAGCCATCAATGGCTAAAGGGCATTTTGCGTCTTCAAAGCTGTCATACAAGTATTCCACGTAGTCCCACCATGACTCTGAGATTTTTACCGCCGCATCATCCTTCTCTTTGAGTTCATGCCATAGCCACGATTTTATAAAAGTTGTATAATGCTTAAGAGGCCGTATTTCGGGCGATAGAGCAACTGGATGCCGCAGTCTTTCATTGTTAAAAAACCAGTGCATATTAACTACTACCGAAGATAGCTCGTGTAGATTGCAAGAGATTCGCTGCACATCAACTACGGGCATCTCAAGCATCGGTCTGCCGGAAGCTGCGTCATTGTCGCTATATAGAGAGGCTGAATATTCCGGCTGATTAAACACGTCGGGACCCAAGGCCAGTATTGTAAGTGTTTGCAAACTTGGCAGTTCGCGGATCGCAATGGCCTTGGAAATGGTACTAAATTCTCTTGGGATTTCGCAGAGAGCAATGTTTTGTATCCGCTCTCGGTCGAGGCCGACAAAGCAGTCAATGCAGCAGCTGCTGTTGTAACTTATGGGATGGTTAGGGGAAGTATCGTAAGGAATACCCCACGATGGAAATCCTTCAAAGACGGCAAAAAGGTCCATGTCGTAGCTGATAAAAGGGGTATCAAAGCGAATACCAACATTTGAGATCTGGCAATATCGAGGAGGTTGGAAGTAACTTGGCAGCCACACTGCGCGAGCCTCGGAGTTCACATGAAGTGGTGGGAATATCGCATGTGTCCTAGGCTGCACAATGTAATGATAGTGAATACGCTGATGGAGATCGCTGTCTATTTGCTGTTCCTCGCCATTTTGCTGTGCTCCATTCCCAGCGGTCCAAAAGTATTGACGATACCAGGCAGCAGCTGGAGGTAGGATACCAATCACACGGCAGGGTCTCGGAACAAATTCCCATATCTTGATCCTTAGCTCCGCCGGTAGGCGTGGGAAGAGTGCGAACTCGGTTGGAAGCGCCATGCGAGCAGCCAGCCAGCTCTAGATTTAGGAAATTAAACAAAAAGACGGGATGTTCGAGTCCTCTCAGAACAAAAGGAACGACGGCTTCTCAATGGTAAGATAAAGTGGATGTTATAAAATGAGAAAATGTGCAAGCTTCTCACTGGTTTTTAGATTTGCAAGGGAAAGAATCCATTATTGTTACTGTTGAATCCTTCACTATTATTACAGGAATAACCCCTCTGTCTCGGGATTCGGCACTCTATGTTGCAAGACTTTGCATGTGTTTTTCAGCCCCCAACAAGGACTTGCTTTGAAGGGCGATGCAGCCGTTGCGTCACTTGTGTTACCCAACTTTTAATACTCCCCTCTTGGCGTATTCAGGCCTCTCTAGTAGCTAATCTGCCAGCTCATAAAGTGATTATTAAGTTTTCAGTATGCCGAATGATAGGCATAACTGTTGTGTCGAATAGAATACCAAAGATGACATAATTTGTACAGAGCTTTGGAGCCTCACTTTTGCATTTCTCATACTGCAACACGTTGTCTCCCAATAATGCTATTTCTGTTAGCTGACAGTGTCCAGAATACCCCGGAGCGGTCAGGCCTTACATGTACTTAAGATTAAATGCACTACTAAGCGATCCTTTGGCCTCATATGGAGACTTTTGAGAAACGTTTGCCAATAAGATTGAATTGAGGAGCAGTGCCTCATAAAGTTTGACCCACAGTCCGAGGTTTTCAGCTGGCGAGCTTGGTGAGCCACTTTGAATGGTCTGGAATAATCTTGGCGGCTAACTTACCTAGATCCTGATTCCATTTTATCCCTTTAAAGCCCCGAAGGCACCACCTAGGTCATATGCAGGGATAGTAGCTAACTAAATTATAGAAAATGAAAGATACTTTATTTCACTAGTAAATTGGCTAGTAATAAAAGTATTAGCAATTTTTGCTTTTATAAATAGCTATATTGCATACATTGCATCCCTATTTAATTATTAAAGGCCTTACTATATTAAGGCTATTTCTATCTATTTTCTTTAAAAGCTATTGCATTTAACTTTATCTCTTTAATATATAGACCTTTATAGCTTAAGTAGTATTTTTTTTTAATTAATATAATTATAAAATAAAATAAATATAAATTCATTGTATTTAAAATCTATATTGTAAGTGTTAGGATTATATAGTGGAATATAGTATCGATATACTATACTATATGTAATACTATATTACATACAGTATAACACTATATATACACACTGTATTCATATATATAGCATTATCTATTAACTACCTTAAATAAATAATTAATCTTCTTTTACTATTTCTATACTTTATTAAATAATAATAATTATATTATTTATTTATATAATTATAATACTTTTTCTTTTTTTTAAATTATTAAATTAATTTATTTAATATTATTAAATAAAAGAAATTAAATTATTTATTATTTTTATAATTATTATATTATTTCAAATAACTTTAATAATTAATATAAATTATTATTAAATATTATATAATAATATTAAATATTCTATAAATAAAATTATAAGTTTATTAAATTATAAAAGTATAATAAGCTAAGCTTCTATAGATTAGTATAGAAAGGATTTCCTAAAGAATAAACCTTATACTAGGTTTATATTAATGAATAGAATAGACTAGATTAATAAGCAATCAATAAGGAATTAATAATATATATTTATATAACTATAGAAGATATTCTATAAATATAATTAAGTATTATTCTATATTTATAATTAATTATTTAAACTATTTTAAATAAATATTATAAAAGATATATATATAAAATAATATTTACTTTAGTTTATTTTAATAAAAATAAATATCTTTTTAATTAAATAAATATTTATTTATATTTACTTTATTTAAAGTAAATATAGAAATAATTAATTAATTAATTTAGGGTTTTTTTATAAAGCTTACTTTAAAGGCTTATTATTATAACTATAAATATATTAATTTATAATATAATATTTCTCTTTTATTAATTTTATCCTTAA
>JACBYL010000510.1:0-16855 GCA_015266385.1 Trichoderma oligosporum | reverse complement strand
AAGGAAAAGAAGCGACCTACTATTCAACAGACCTGCTTACAGACCTTCCAAACGCAGGTGTGATATAGCCGTACTTCAACCAATCTGCTAGAGCGCCTCGTCCCTCTTTTGTCGAGCCCGTAGGGTCTCGTGGATCATTGTTGTTGGGCGGGATGACTTCAGCGTTCTTTACCATGGAAGCATAGGCACCCTCCCAGTCAACCTTGCCGCGCACTCCTTTGACGAATGCGTCAGCAAAGACATTGTCACTGTTTGAGCCTCCCTGGACTGCGCCGTTCCAAAATGATGAGCGAGCATCGGAAACATAGCCTTCATTGCGATAGATGTCTACCATGGACCTGAGAAGCTCTTCATGGTATTCTGGTTGAAGAATGTGGAGTAAAGAAGTTGTGCAGCGATGCTATTTAGATTATTAGTTACACATCGTCGCTAAAAGGATTTCAGAAAAGCATACCGTGTCCCAAAATGTGAAGATGTCATCGTAGTAGGGTTCGGCAGAATCCCAGAGAGGATTCTCTCCCGTCTTGTTTGTGGGAAGTAAATGCATAAAATATAATGCTGAATACAGCTGATTTTTTTTAGTGATATTGGTGTCGGTTGTTGTCACCTTGCTCAAGACTTGAGAGTTCCAAGCGTCTCGAGTTCCTTGGCGAAGAGTCGCAAGGCTGGTTCCATCAGGAATCTCTGTATTAACACTAGCACAGGCTTGAGCCTCATTAATGAATGAAACTCCGACTCTGGACACCACAGATGTCTGTTGGAATGTGAACAGAGCACCCAGCCTCGCGGTCTGAGAAGTATAGCTTGTCTGGTTGGAATATTCAGCCAGGGTTGGAGTGTTTAGATTCTCTCCTAGGAAGGTCTTGTACGAAGATGGGGCATCAAAATATCCACAGAAGTAAACTGTCCAAGGCCCAGCCCTGTTCCATCCCTAAACTTCATCTTAGCAAGGCATTCCATTCGGAGATGAAGAATAGCATCTTGTGACTTACATTATTATAAGTACCAGAGCCGGTATAATAGTAATACCCGGGTTTGGTATCTTTCTGAACGTTTATGCTACCTCCCAAATAATTCTGGCCAAGCCCTTGGCCACGGTAGGAAGACAAGGCATGAGATACATCAACAAGAATATTGAGATCCTTGTCAACGCTAGGGAACGTATACTGATACAAGCCAGCTTTGTTCGAAGCCGCCAATTCCAAGACAGTACCAGAGCCAAGACTGGCTTTATAATAACCAATTTCGGTAAAATCAGGTGCGGCACGGGTATCATTGATAGCATCACTGAGAGGGTTTGCAACTGTTCCAACTACAGGCATCTGGGAAACGACACCGTACTTTGGCGCGCCTCCCGTGCCACTCTCGTGAAGCATGGTGAACCCCGTGAAGTTACCATTTGGAAGATAGCCTGAGTAGGCATCGGTGCCCGAGTAAAGATCAGGACCGAGCTTTACCATACCAAGTGGTCGAGAAACACCGGGGAAAGTGTTTCCGCCATTACTAGATCCTGTCTATATAGAGGTCAATTTGATTTCATACTAGGATATTATGATTCATTTGCTCCATCGCCACTTACATTGGTCAAGACATAGCTGGCTAAATCAACCGCTGGAATTGCAGCCGAGTTGACCAGCCGCACGATCAAAGGCAAGAGTAATAATGAAGAATACATTATGATTACAAGCACTGATAGTCCAAGAGATGCAAGGAACAAGCTTGAGGAGGCAGACTGTCGAAGTATTCCATACTGGACTTATATATACATCTGAGATTATAGACCCTTAACCCCATCGATGAATGTCAAAGATCTTAGATGAGAACATCACATACGTATACTCCGCACGGGAACTTGGGGTAATTCATGCCAAGAAGTTGGGATAATGTTTGTGCGGTTGCAATGAGTATATTGAGTGTACTGTCACGTTCTTGTTGGTTGATCATGAGTGGGCAGCGACCAACAGACAACGTGGGATGTGCATGCCATTTGAATGGACAAGAGGTTCGCAACACACCGAAATAGGCAAGACGTTATCTCAAAGACAAAAGAATCCTATGAGAGAATAGCATTTGAGTGCCGATGTGCCACAACACCATTATCAATCAAGTCTTTGAAATATCCTTAGAAGCATGCACGTGGGCGTTTTACACGGATGCAAGTGAACGACAATACCGGATAAGGAAAGCCGAGACTTGGGAAAGTTCTGACAAGGTGCATTATTAGCATGTCTTGCAAAAGCTATCGCGGAGAGACATGCTCTTAGCCGTAATCACATCTTATATTGCCCGTCCATCGAACCGTCCAAGTGACAAGACACAGCAATAAAAGGGCACGCGCCTCCTGGAATGAGTGCCATTACTTAAATGAGCGTGTGTCGCCTGACTCTCAGTGCCAAGCCAACGAGTAGCACCACGATAAGTTAATCACCCAAAGTTCCTTTGAGGTATGAGCCATCCATCGCGCGCGGGGGAATCAGAGATTTTGACTTGCATTGCATAGTGGTCACAGGCCGGGAGAGGCGTTCTAGCCTTTGGAGGGAATTGGTTCTCGTGGCGCAGACCTAAATAAGTTAGGACCAGGAACATGATGCCAGGCCCGGCTCGGCTTGCCGTAAATCGGCTTTCACGGCGGACCTAGTGCTATATAAAGTACGGAACACTATATGGAGTAATATATAGTATTCTATATAAAGTATTAGTGATGGTGATAAGATCGGCAGTCAGTCCATGAAGCAGTAGTAGTAGCAGTAGCAGTAGCAGTAGTAGTTTCTATGAAATATTATCCTACAGTGCTCCCATAATATTAGGAGGTTTCTCCTGTACTTGGTAGTATCCCTAGGGCTATTTGTATTTAGCAAAGACATGCGCAGAATGGAGGACCAAAAATACATTTCAGAGCACAAGCCCCAAGTCTTCGATCTCTGTGATACCAGACGAAAAGGCCATGGTATAGAGTAGAGCGTTGGCCACTACGAAAATACCTCGCTATTGTGCCACCAACTTCTCTCCCATATGGGATGCAAGATCAGAGAACTTCATGGTGGGGAGGGGTCGTCTAACAATAAGCAGAGTACGGAGTACGGAGTATAAAATACCGACGGAGCAGGCCTAAAAGGCATCGGAGAATTTCAGCCAATCTGCTCTCTTATTCGGATTAATGTAGCGCCGTCAGCCGGCCGAAGCGGTCTGCGAAAAAAAAAAGCGGGAATTCCAAATCTATACACACACAAAACTAACTTTAACACATACAAACTAGGGAGCAAATGAGCCGCTTATGCCGTTGTTCCCAAGTACTGTTTGATTGCCATGTATGCGCATATGTTTACTTCAGTCCCCTCTTTTTTTTTCCCCAACAGGCCCCTTGCCACCAACACAGGCGGTGTAAATTTTGTGGAAATTTTGACGATAACGCGGGCAGAATCATTCAACTGCTGCCACTCCCGCCACTTCTACTTCGTGCCAGGCAATAAAGAGCATTATCGTGCAAGCTACCTCTTCACAGGGTATTTGGTCCCAACGCCAAAGGCGGTACTGAGTTGCCAGACCCTCCTGCGCAACAGACTGTGAGCTGATTGTCCCCCCAATCAAGGCCAGTCCAGCGCAATGGGTCGCAAGCCGAATCCCCTCATCCTCGAGTATTTTGTCCGTGGGCCTAAGCTCAACGACAACAGCAATCGCTATCCGCATACGTGCAAGCAATGCGGCGAGAATTTCCCCAAGGGCCGCATCGATAGCCTGACGACACATATCACCAAGAAATGCCCCGCCATCTCTGACTCGGATCGCATGCGAGCGTGTCTCGAGCTTCACGGTATCACCACCGCTAGGGCAGCCATCGAACGTCATCCTCAAGGCGGGTCCCAGATCAATGGCCAGCCGACGACTGCTCAGCTCGCGCTGCCACAAGGATGGAGTGCTCTGGAGACACTCGCTGAAGCATCGCGACAGGTCGACCTAAACGAGAACAATCGTGGCCAGAAAGCATCCGACACCGCTAATCCTGTTAATGGTGGATATGTGCCCGATCGACTAGAACTGCAAGAACAATTTACCCTGGAGAATCCTCCCGCCACTTACGATACCCGTCCTCAAACTAGCACTAGCCTTAAGAAGGGTATGTTCGCTTTCTAATGCGAGGGCGGTGACTGTGGAAGCTAACTGTAGAGTTGTAGGTAATATTGCTGTGCAGGTGGCATCGCCGACTACCGAGCTCTCGCCAGAAGAGCGGCTTCAAGCTCTCCTCCCTGCCAGCGAAGAATCATCAGATCCGTCCAGCATCTCTGTTGCGGTTGCGGCGACAGCCCGTTTAAATCCGTCATTTCTCGACCCCCAACTTGTCAACAATGACATTCCATCAACTTCGTCTTCAACCTCGGAGCCTCCTGCGGCTGTCGATCCATTGCCCAGTACCTTGCCCGACGCGAATGTTTCCCAGCCTTGGGGCGAAATGACATACTTAGCCACTACTACCCCTATCTCTTTACTCACGGAGAATCCACCGGCACCGCCTCTCATGAGCCGCGGTGGTGTCCGTATGGACACGAGCGATGGGCTTATCAACGGCAGGGCACGTCATGCACGATCAAGATTTACCCCTGCAAGGCGTAAGGAGGTTCAAGAAGTACGAAAAATAGGGGCTTGTATCAGATGTCGGATTTTGAGAAAAAATTGTGGCAAAGGAACGCCTTGCGATACGTGTCGCAAGGTGTTGGCCCCTCGTGTCTGGAGAACTGGCTGTGTTCGTACTCGGCTGCACGAACAACTTGACCTATATGCTGCCGGCGTTCAGGTCGTCCTATCTCAAAACCGCATCAATCTCATCAAGGACCAACTTAAGCTTACCAACGACGGGAGTATCATCGAAGTATCACACTTTCCCGAAGCCGGAAAAAAAATTGTCTTTGGAGCCCTAGTGTATCCATTGGAACCAAATGAAAGTCAGGCAGAGGCTCGCGGAAACAAAAACCCATTTCATCAAGTCATCATGATTGACCAAGACTCAGAGGATATCCCAGCCAAGGCCGAATCGTATATGCGAGATGTGTTGAACATCTTCATCGAGCGCGAGCCGTCCAAATTTATGAGAGTGACACTTGAGGCCGCGTGCCAGCAGCTATCTAATGCAGAAGATGATCTCTTGAGAAAGGCGTTGGAGCTGTGGGGTCTAGTTGAGAGCATTGATCGCGAAAGACAATGGACCATTCTAGAGAAACCTAGTGCCGAGGCAGAGGAGCCAAGATGGATAAAAGAAGCACAGAACGAGAACGACGCAGATATTTACACCATGATCTGTATGCAGCTCAATGCTGCGGCCGAGCGAAAAGCGAATAGCACCTCCAAGAGTCTTTTGAATCACATGGACAGACTGCTCACAGACAGTAAAACAAAAGTCGGATTTAAGATCTATCTCACCGCCATCATTTTTCTTAACTGCGTGGAAAAGTCCACCTGGGCTTTCAAGGCTTGGGAGCAGGACCATCTCCGCCCAGGCTGGCCACTCGAACGCGATCCAAGTGTTTTCACTCAACAAGGCGGCAACCTAGCTGGATTGTTAAAGATGCTCTTGTCTATTCGCAAGGCATTACCTCAAACCATGCGGGACCTTGATGGCAAGTTGACCGTGCAAGACAAAGACCCAGAGATCACAGAGTACTTTAATAATCTTGATCTCGACTGTAAGTTAACCTTTACTACAATCAACGTCAATACCCATACTGAACCAAAATTTACTGTTAGTCGACACCATCCAAGCCCGCCAAAAGGCTTCACAATTCTCGCCCGCCGATTCCCGCTCCCTCGAATTAGCCTTTTGTTCACACCTTCTCCTCCCCAACTCTGCGGGCTAATACCCACGAGATACGAGATATGAGACTATGATCCGATGCAATTTTATTACTATAGCAAACTAAATAACCTCCCCCCCCCCATCAGTGTCCTTTTATCCCACGATTTAGACGATTAAGATGAATTGCCTCACTGGCGTAGAGAGGAACTTTGACTTCTGAGGAAACAAAAGGAAACGCGCGCATTTAGACGATGGGAAAGCACAAATAGCACCCTCCACCACAAACAAACAAACAAACACACACACACACACACACACACACACACAATAGGGGAAGCAGAGGTCAAAAAAAGAAACAAAAAGAACTCTTCATTGTACCGCAAAGACAAACCTTGTCTTTAATAATGGATCATGAGAGTCCCGCTCTCCCCCCTTAAAAGAATAAAGAGAGACCCCCCCTCCCCCCTTTTCTTTTTTTTTTTTTTCATATGATCTCGGCATGACTCGGCGTTGGTTCTGGTCCACGGCTCTTTTTTTTCCTTCACAAAAGTGAAGCACAAAACATGATAGATGACCTATTTAGCTCGCTGGGTAGGGAGGTTTTTCGTTTTTTTTTTTTTTTTTTTTTTTTTCTTTATTTTTTGTTTTGTGTTGTGTGTTTTTTTTTTTTTTTTTTTTTTTTTTTTTTTTTTCCTTATTCTTTTTCATAGAGCGATGGCGCAAATTTTGGCGTTGTGACGTCGTACAGCCCACGCGAATAGGTTCGTGAGGTATTTGGTGCTTAACAATTTAAAACGGTCAATTCACATCATGAGGAAGATGTAAAAATAATAGATTATTGCTTCTCTCTCCCTCTCTCTCTCTCCCTTTTCCTTTTCATCATTTCTAAAAACTAAAATTTCCAAGTTTAATTAATTTTATCCCTCTTATCTTGTGAATCCTGCACTCGAATGTTTCAATGGCCGAACCTTCTAGGTCGGTGACAAACCTCCACTATCTACACGCGAAACACCCTGTCCCGGCCGCTTCACCTTCTTGAAGCAAGCAAATTCAGTCTTGCTGGCCTCCCTAAGCTTCTTCAATACACTGCGCATTTCAGGCAGCTCGCTCTGCAATCGTGCCCGGGCATCGTTATCCGTACGGCTATCTAGCTCTTGGTAGATTTGGCTTTGAAGCTCAGACGCTCTGTCGGTAGTGTAATGGCTGAGCGTCTGAGCGATGAACTCGACATCAAGGGTGGCTTGGATGAGGGCACTGAGGGAGTAACGAGGGCGCTTGCGGAACGCGTCCAGAAGCTGCAAGGAAGTTTGCTCGAGCAAGAAAGATAGAACCTGAGGGGTAAGAGAAGCGGCTGTGGTAGAAACCTGAGAGTGGACGAGCACAAGGGTCAAGAGCGTCTCGTATACGTACGGCTTGGCCGTCTGAGGTCGTTCACTTGACGCTGGAGCCCAAGTAGGTTCAGCTAGGCCCGCATGGATGATATCACGGAGTTTTTCGGTAGACCGTTTAGTGTAAGATTGGAAGAGGCGAGCATCTATCTGACCAAGCACGTCTTTTATAGTCTTGGACTCATCAGTGAGCTTCACGGAAAAGGCATTTTCAAACTGTGAGTTCAGGTTGGGAACCACTTGGGATCGCAGTGCTTGCAGGTTGCTCAACGTTAGGAGCATTCGAACATTCTAAGGCTAGAGTTAGCTCAGAGTCAAGCCAATAGTGGTGCCTCATCAGAAAAATAGAAAAGAAAAAAAAGAAAAAGAACAAAAAAAAAAAAGACTCACTCGGTCTCCAGCATCAAGTGTGCTTTTACTTGTGGATGAAACCGTGCCGGCTGAGATGGCTCCCTCTTGGCTAATTGACCATTCATCATCGGCTTTCTTCACTGATCGCTCTGCATTTTCCACCATGCCGCTTAAAGCCTTGTATAGCGTAGTCACATACTGGCTCCGAACCATTTGAAGTAACTTGGCTGGCGGCGGCAGAACGATGTCACCCGCCCCGGGCTTCGACATGGCTTCAGAGATATAAAGGATCTTTTGCATACCAGTCAGAAGAGCACCCTCAAATGCTGCAAAGCTAGCAGGCATCCGCGTAACATCGCCCGTCTCCGAGGACGGCAGCCAATCTTCTATGAACTTGATATTCTCTGCATCTCGATTCCATGCAGTGCAAAGAGCTGTCACGCAACGCTCTCTGGAGATACCAGTTAATGACTTGAGTTGCTCAAGAATTTGGCCGTCACCGGAACGAATTGGATCAATGGTGGCAAGATCAGAGGCACCCGAGCCTACCAATGCCAGCATCTTGCATAGATAGTACACTCCACTAATTGAATTCGACCAAGGCGGCCAAAAGGCAAGTTTTTCCCATGGCTCACCCTTCTTCGGCGATGGCGGCGGCGGGTTGTTCGAATCAAAGTTCAATCGGGGATCTCGTAAAGAAGTAGGACTCCGAGAAGTGCCAAATCCGCCAGCTGATGCTGGTGAGTTGGGCGAGAGCGGGAGAGGCGAGAGGACAATACTAATATCCTCGGGGGGCAAGCCAGCAAAGAAATCATAAATGTGTCCTCGCAGCAAGTCCACCAGCTCCACGATACCCTTCTCAAGGTCCGTAACATTTTGCTTTGTTAATTTGTGATGAACCTGGGACTCGTCATTGTAGCCTGTCGGCAACGTCGCCTGAATCCTGCCATCTATAAAGCCCTGAGCGGTCTGCCAAAACTCGAGAACGTCTCCGAGTATGCCCTGGGGAGATATGAGACTACTCAGAAAAGCAAGCATCTTCTCCCACAGTTCAATGACATCTGCAGAATCACCCGTAATTGGTTTGCTATCAATGCTCTGCCGGCCCAATGTGCGAAGGTGAGAAGCCACAATCTGACTTGTAGGCTTCTCGGTGGCGGCCAGTCTTCGTCGAAGCACTTCAATTTCCACTTTCGTGACATCTGCTGTTGACCGAATCTTGCTTCTGAGATAATCGTAACGACTCAAAAGCCAAACCCATATCGGATTATCTTCGACTCCAAGTTCCAGTAACAATGTGATTATTTCCATATACTGATCCAAACCTCGACCAGCATGGCTCTCAGATTTTGACAGCGTATGCAAAGATACCAACCTCTTCCATACGTCTCGTTTGAAACTTTGTATTTGACGATCAACATCGTACCACACACGAGCTGCCACCATAATTTGATATAGGTCATCATCCTCTGGTGTTTTGCCCTGGAGTGTATTTGATAGCGCGCGTGAATCATCTGCAAACTTCCTGGCGCGGTTGTACGCCTCCACCAAGTTCTCATAATCTTTTCTCTTGATACAATCGGATATTGTGGCACTCAGCTCCAACGGATCTTTGAATTTGTTTACGTATTTTTGGAAAACTCTCAGGTTTTCCTCTTTTTCTCGACCTCCAAGAGCTGGCCCCCATACGTCTTCTGCCTTGGCGGAAACATCTAGTAAGGGAGCCTTTATGCCCAAAACACCGTATTCGCTTTCCTTGACGAGAGCATTTTTCTTTCGAGAATCCGATGATAGAGCTAAAGGATTGTTTGGACCAGTTTTACCACCACGTAAGCTCGTCCGACTGGCATGACGACCATGGACTGAAGCCCTAGCAGTGACGGTTTCACTGCCACGGTACTTCATTTCTCTATAAACATTGTCTATAGTTGCTTTTGCTTTGACAAATCTTTCAAAATTGCTTTCCACGAGTACTTTCAGAGACGCTGATTTCTGATCAATCGACTGTGAAAGAGTATCCAGGCCCTGGAGCAAAGTGCGCGTGTCAGCTCTGGCGTGTATTTGTGACAAAAACAAGGTAGGCGAAAAGGTGGTTGAGGACAGCATGAATCGATTGCCTATTGAGATGCCATCAGCCATTTATTTGCTGTACCAAGACCTCGGTCGGTATGAGGCGTCAATGGGTTAGAGACTCACGGAGTCGCACGTCATCCTGTATTGGAAGTGCGCTTTCTCTCAACGAGCGGACAACGCTATCCGTAGTTCCTAATGGGTCTGGTTCATCTTTGAGGACCAAGTTGTTGACCCCTCCTTTCCTACCCACGGCGATACCCTTCCCATCGCCGGCTGACTCTAGAGCCTGGTATCGCGACTTTTGTCGGTTATGCTTCTTAGGGTCACCTTCATCTCCAGAGGATTCTTCATCTTTCTCGGCAGGCCATTCTGATGGATAAGAGGTAGGTAGTTGGTAGAATTCGAGTATCGTTCTTTCGTAATCGGACATGTTGTTTGGAGTCGATCAATGAAGGCAGAGAGAATGAAGCTAGCTCAGCTCTGGACGGTAAGGTCGCATGAGGAGGAAGGTCATGCATGCCGCACGGAAGCACCAGACTGTTCGAAGGATGGGTTATTGTTTTGTCTCTAGAAATCAGATTGGATATGCTTCACAGAGCGGTGTAACGATGGTTGATTTATAAAACAAAAAGCAGAACCAACCTGGAGCAATCAGCAAAGCAACTCCACGATTGCGAGCGCGCAGTAGTAGCTACACTCCGCTCCGTACCGCAGATAGTACAAAAGATAAGGTACCTCCTAGGATATACGGAGTATGGAATACGTTTGTAGAAAAGAAATCATCAGCCACAGTTCAAAGAAGTCATTAGCCACAATACCTTAGTCATAAAACACACTTGCTACTAGTACTCCCGTGCTTCCGTACTAAGCTTTGGAATCTAGACACGGAGGACACCGAGGCAAATAATTCAAATGCCCACCTCTATTGGGCGTTAGCTCGGAGTGTGTAGACGCAAACCGAACGGATCCGAGGCACCTAACCGAAGCGGCCGTACGGAAAAAAACGTTCAAATGAGGGAAATTCACGAAGCGTGCCACAGCCTTTGTGGCTGGTGCTATCCACTCAGCTGGGTTTGAGCCACTCGCAGTGCAGCAACCAAGGCTGAAGCGTGCATATCGCCGGCTTTCAATTTTCGCCCATGCCGGAACAAAAAACTTTCGGATTGTATTTTCTTTTTTTTTTTTATTTTTTTTTTTTTTTTTTTTTGTTTATTAGCGACTTTCATTTCCCCTAGATACGGCCTGCTGACTCTCTCTTGACCCTTTTTTTTCTCACTTCTCTTATACAAGCCATATCTTTTTGTATACAAAATACACCATCACAATGCTGGCTATCCGGTCTCTCTCCAACCCTGCCACCAGGCAATGCTTCCGAGCAGCTCCCCGCGCTGCCGCCACCTGGTCGATTTCAGTATGAACAACACCACAATCAATGAAATGCACCCCTGTGGAAATACTTCTTCTAACGCCCTGGTTTAGAACCAGCGATTCTACTCCCAAGAGCGAGTCGCCAAGTACGAGGGTACCAAAGATGCCAATGTACGTCTGCAGCATAATTTCCGCTAGCTCTACTATCCGCGGCCTTTTCGTGGTCCTTTCTACGAGTTCTTGTGAATCCCAACATCGCCAAGATGGAGGGAGGGGATAAAATTCACTCAATATACAAGTATACTCCGACCAGACACTTACAATTATATAGGGAAACTTCCTCGTCAGCTTGATTGAGGGTGATGGGATTGGCCCCGAGATTTCTCAGTCCGTCAAGGACATCTTTGCTGCCGCCAAGGTTCGACTACATCTAAAACCCGCAAACCAAATTATTCTCAACTAACAATATAATCTAGACACCAATTGCTTGGGAGCCCATCGATGTCACCCCTATTATCAAGGACGGCAGGACTGCTATCCCCGATGCGGCTATCGAAAACATCAACAAGAACAAGATCGCCCTTAAGGGCCCTCTGGCTGTATGTATATGGATTTTGGAAGCTTCAAGACTCAAGCCGATGTGGCCATATATCTATCTATATTAGGGAACAACAAACCGAAGTGCTAAAACATTCACATACAGACCCCCGTTGGCAAGGGCCACGTTTCTCTCAACCTGACACTTCGACGAACCTTTAACCTTTTCGCCAATCTACGACCTTGCCGATCCGTCGCCGGCTTCAAGACCCCTTACGACGGTGTTGACACCGTTCTGATCCGAGAGAACACTGAGGGCGAGTACTCTGGCATTGAACACGTCGTGGTTGACGGCGTTGTTCAGAGCATCAAGCTCATCACCAGAGAGGCCAGCGAGCGTGTTTTGCGATTTGCCTTCCAGCACGCCGAGTCCATCGGCCGCACCAAGGTCCGCGTTGTCCACAAGGCCACTATCATGAAGATGTCCGATGGTCTCTTCCTCAGAGTTGCCGAGCGTGTTGCCAAGGACTTCCCCAACATTGAGTTCGACGCCGAGCTGCTCGACAACACCTGCCTCAAGATGGTCACTGACCCTAACCCTTACAACGACAAGGTCCTGGTTATGCCCAACCTGTATGGTGACATTCTATCCGACATGTGCGCCGGTCTCATTGGTGGTCTCGGTCTGACCCCCTCCGGCAACATCGGTGACGAATGCTCCATTTTCGAGGCCGTCCACGGTTCCGCCCCGGATATCGCAGGCAAGGGCCTTGCCAACCCTACTGCCCTACTGCTCAGCTCTATCATGATGCTGCGCCACATGCGCCTCAACGACCACGCCAACAGGATTGAGAAGGCCATCTTTGACACCTTGGCCGAGGGTAAAGCTCTGACCGGCGATCTTGGCGGCAAGGCCAAGACTCACGAGTACGCTGGTGCCATTATTGGGAAGCTGTAAACAAAAAGAAAATGACACTTTTTGATACCTTTTTGTCATTCTTATTGCAGAATTCTACGAAGCAAAAAAAAAAAAACCGAATAACCTATTCACTACAACCGCACACTACCTACCAGCCAATATACTCACCCATCTGAATCTATTAATCGGCACCCTGTTTGCTTGCACCACAACGCCACCTCTCACTTGAAAGGGGGAAAAAAAAATAGGCTACTATTAGGAAGATTTCATTATTGCGGTTTCCAGTGTGTATTGATATATAGCAAGCAGTCAGTACATTGAGGACACCAAAAAAAAAGAGAGAGAGAAAGACAGAGAGACGAAGAGAGGCAGAGACGAAGAAAGAAAGCGGTTAGAATATGTATGTATGTGCCGAGTACCTACCGAGGATTAGAATGTGTTTGTATTCAAGTTTCAGTACTTGCATCCCAGTCAAGGCACTGCAAAATAATCAAAAACAAGTTTATAAAAAAAAAAAAAAAAAAAAAAAAAAAAAAAAAAGAGAGAGAGAGAGAGAGAGAGAGAGAGAGAGAGAGAGAATTGTATTTCTCTGTCTTATTCCAATTCTTTAATTTATCGTAATGCAAATTATGAAAACTTATAATAAAAGTACCCAGCCCAATACCCTACCCTAGATATTCAGTTAGTTACCTCAGCACAACATGAACACAGCCTAGCAAAAGTCTCATCATTTTCCCAATATTTTGGAGCCTAGTTGCAGGAAATGACGTAGTTTTTCATGTTCCCCAGCATATTCTATTTACAGCCTGCGTACGGAGCACTCCGTAGGCCTTACTTTGTACTCTGTACTCTGTACTATGTATCCTGTACTTGTATCCTGTACTTGTACTACTTCTTGTATTGATCGAGGGTCTCACCACATACATATATTGGTTTGATCAATGCATAAAAATTCCCAAATGTAGATTTTGCACATGGGAGTTAATTGCCATTGATATATTAGGAAGGAAATATGAGTAGTGCGCCGAAAAAAAAATAAGAGACTTGATTGCATTGCATTGTATTGTATTGTATTGAGTAAATGAGAAAAGTATCAAAGATGGAAATCTTAAGCTGCGATTTTTCCCTTCATTAGAAGAATAGAATTTATTTTAAGTGATTGATTGATTGATTGATTGATTGATTCATACAAATACACTAGATGGGTAAAAGAACCCAATTTAATGATAAATATTAAGCAAACACCAAGCATAGAGAATATATATATTGTACACAACACAGGCTCCAAATACACTTGGAGACAAAACGAAACGAAACGAACAGGAAAAAAAAAAAAAAAAAAAAAAAAAAAAAAAAAAAAAAAAAAAAAAAAAAAAAAAACAAGAAAGGAGAAAGAAAAGTGAAAAGTGGCGATATGCCGCGTTCATAGAATGGCAGACACATAAATTTGTCGTAAATCATGACGCGTCTCAGATATTCCTTATACAGACAGACAGCCGGTAATGTCATTAAATCCCTTTCCGTACTCCGGGTCGCCAACCAACGAGAGATGATATGCTTCAGTGTAGCAATGAAATGAATAATGAAGAATAGATAAATAAAGCAAAAAAAAGCAAATAAATAAAAACAAGTACTCGTAATAAAAGCAGGACTACCTTTGCCATCCAGATGCTGCCAAAATCATTGATTGCCGGAAATGAACAGAGAGGCATATGTCACTTCGTACCTCGGAAAAGTTGCCCGAAAGCCAAACGCCACTCCAATGCAGGTGAGATGAGATGAGATGAGATGAAGCAAAAAAAGAAGAAAAAAAAAAAAAAAAAAAAAAAAAAAAAAAAAAAAAAAAAAAAAAAAAAAAAAAAAAAAAAAAAAAAAAAAAAAAAAAAAAAAAAAAAAAAAAAAAAAAAAAAAAAAAAAAAAAAAAAAAAAAAAAAAAAAAAAGGAAAAAAGGTATTTCCAAGAAATCTAAAGATCCAAAAAAAAACCCCCCCCCAAATAAACCAAGTTGGGGGAGTGTCCAATGCGCTGTGGTCGCATGATCAATTTTGTTTCCTTATGTGGCTGCACAACTGGTCAATGTACGGAGTACATGTCGCATGGTTGATCGTTTTCTGTGTTGGGTCAAAGCTTTGGCGCCCATTCCATGCTGGCCCAATTCAAATCCATTCAGCTTCAGCCAGGCAATTTTCTCATTGCCTATAGCTGAGGAAAGGCATGCTAAAGACGCCGAAGCCCCTCCTAGACCCTTCGTCCAACACAGCACAAGCTTCCCTTTCATCGTCGAACCATCGCTTTAATACAGTGCCAGGGCTATAAACAGATCCTCGACGGTTGGGACGGTTAGGAAAGAAAGGTCGGGCGGACTCGGTAAATCTCGCCCACTTCCAATCATTAGGAGACCGGCAAGGTCCAAGCTGGTGAACTGCACGGACGATGACTCTCCAAGACTCATCTGCATATGCATAGGGCTCAATTGTGATGTCATAATCCATCAGACACAAGCCACAAGATCCGGGGGTCTCGTGGCAAGGGATGAGTCCATCCCCACCAGTCAGTGGCTTCTTCTGCAGCTCAGGAATGTATTGGCGAAAGCCCGAGGAGCTAGAAAAGAAGGATGTGTGCGAGCACAGCTTGAAATCGCGAGCACCAGTGCACTTGCGAAGCTCCAAGACATCGGCCTCAGCCACATTGAAGATGTAAGTGCGCTGTAAGTACAGCTCGTCATCCATAATCTTGGCTGAAGTTGAGCACTGAATGGTTGTGGTGTCTCGGTGCTCATTGTGCGCCACGCAGAGATTCGAAAGAGGAACCCCGTGCTCAGGTCCGTATAAGTGACTATTCATAGCCAGCCGAGCGTGGGCGTAGCTCAGGTCATAGGGGTTACCAACAGGGGAGAATCGATCCCGACTCGCGCACTTGGTCGCCTTTGACTTTTTCTCAGAGATGGTTTCTAATTCTGAATGAGGTCCAAAGGTCTTCTGGAAGGCATGTAATGTATTGCAAGGATAGCAATAGAATGTTCCCCTACCAAGAGGGTCTTTTTCGATAAGGGGAAGAAACCGCCTCTTGTCGTCTGCACGCATCGTCTTGTAGCTCTGTGGAAACAAGGTATATGTGCTTCGGCAGGCGAGTTTGAGGCAGAGAGTTGTTGGAACATCCAAGTAGTCGCCAATCAAGAGCAGGACATCGGATGGGAGTTCGAGAATAGGAGTCCCCAGAGGCAGCTCTTCTTGAATAGGAGCGTTTTCAATGTCCGAGGGAGGTGTAAAGGCGCGGAACCAGCCACCTCTGCTCCAGAGATTGGTGAGAAGCTGATCCATATTGAGTCTCGGGTGAAAATTGTGACGATTGAGGAGGGGGGAGCCTTTGGTGAAATGAGACGTAAATAGTAACAGCGAGACGGTTGCGGTTGCGGGGGCTTCGTGTAAGTGTTTTTGTTTGTTGAGCCTCGGTAATTGAGCTTTGACTAACAGTGGATAGTGCGAAATACCTTGTAGTAGTAGTACGGAGTATTATGAGTGAGATTTGAATCTGAGATGAGATCAAGATGAAATGATGAAAATGGAGGTCCGAATAAAAAGGCTTGAGGAGGTGGGCAAACAAGCACTTAAAAAAAAAAAAAGCAAGGCAAAGCCAGATTTTGAGAGTCCCCATAACCAGAGCGGACCAGACGGGGCCAGACAAAAGGCTCAGCAGCGTTGCGTATTGCCTAAAGAGGAAGTGGGCGGGTGTATACTAAGTAAACGGAGGGGGGTAGGTACAGAGCAACAAGTACGAGTATGGAGTACCTCCTCTGCCGGGTGCTCGGAGAGTCACTCGCTCGATATAGTTCGGGCTTAATTCAAGTATTATCTCCCAGATGCAGCCTTATACAATTTAATGACGATTGTTGGGCTGATTTGGCTCTAATAAGTCAAAAGTCAAACAATCAATAATACCTAGTAGATACAGAATGTACAGACTGTGTACAGTATCTAATACCAAGTATGAAGTGATATTATGCACTGTACATGTCACCCCGTCCTCATCCTTTTGTTAGATAAAACAGCCACTAGCAAGCAACAAGGCACAGCAACCCACCAACAAAACAACAAAGCAAAAAGCACAATAAGCCCATTGAAGAAGCCCTTGGTCACATCCGTCGCTACCTTGCAGGAGGACTACTCGTACAAGCATGTACATTTATACTTCGTACCTTGTCTAGTCAAGAATCGGTGGGCGCAAAAAACCTGGCTTTTCATCGATTAGGGGGGCAAGGCGGCAAAAAGATTTGATACGTTGATATTTGCTTGACCGGATCCCCGTCCTCTGTTCCTCCCTCCCCTCTTCTTCCACGTAGGTATTTGTACCGCTGGGCTGGTTTCGATGGGCGATGACGATGACGATGACCAGAGCTCAGGCAAATCATCTAATACGTACTTACTCGTACAAAGC
>JACBYL010000508.1:0-86820 GCA_015266385.1 Trichoderma oligosporum | reverse complement strand
TATTTTATTAACTAAAGCTATATATTATTATATTTATATAATACATACTTGGTTACTAGAACTTTCTAGCTAATGTCATTACCTAAAGTGCCATTTCGTTCCTTCCAATAGATACAACATCACTAAGTCTCCGCTGTGGAAACGAGAAATCTGCATTATTTCGAAGGGAAAGACATCTGTGGCTTAAACTATGCATCAAGCACCGTTAACGGAGTATCTTATCTATACTCTCCTCACCGATTCAGACAGACTAAGGAAGGATAAGGAATAAAATAAGAAGAGGCTGTGTGGTATGCGTTTATTTCGAAATCGAAGTCTGAAATAAGCATTCAAATCGAAAGGCGTTTAATTGAAAGCAATATTAAACAGTTATATATATATATATATATATATGTATATATATATCACCGTGGAATCATATATACTTTTATCAACACGGACGTGAAAGTCTCAAAAACATGCTACCCGTGAGTTACTCGCACTCATCTTGCTTTGAATTCCTTTATAATCAATCATACTTTAAATAGCGTCTACGTATGCTCGATTGAGGTGCAAATTATTAATTCCATGTTTACCCGATATCCTCAGAGCAAGATCCTTATCCCGAAGCAAGTATACGATAAGATACCACTATCGATATCTGCTGGTATAGGAAGCTTGCTGGAACAAGAATACTCCCATCTCCTCATCACTTCATGCAAAGCACCAACTGGCCACACTGGACATGTGCATAGTGATAGAACAGTACATCATGCCTTTTTTTTTTTCTTTTTTTTTCTTGTACCTAAGATAATCTTGCCTTGCGTTAACCTTCAAACAATTTTTCATCCACCTTACCAAGTGCATCAGCGACCATCTCCAGACTTCGTCGAGTGACATCAAAAACAAATAACAAAAACAATTGTTGTACATGGCTCGCACGACAGGTCGTTTGCTCAACTCGCAAAAAAGATAAGACCGTGATAGTTTGGTTATCTCTCAGCCTCTTCGTCTGCTGCCGTGCGCCGAGAGCCTGCACAGTTGTCCAAACCGCATACGGGTTGTACACCCATCTTAAGGTTTAGACGCCCTCTGCAGAAAAGGATCAAGAAAAAAAAAACGTCCAGATCAACATTTCCCAGCCCATCCCCAACAATCACCCCGCGCGACCCGAAACAGAAGGTATTCAAAGCACAAAAAGGAGCGGAAGCGATGCGTTCCGCGGGAGGTGAAGAGATAGCGTTTAAGCCTCCAGGGTCTTTGCCTTCTTCTTCTGCTCGACCTTGAGTAGGAGAGCGCGGTTGATGTGCGGCAGCACACCACCAAAGGCGATGGTGGCACGGATGAGTGTATCGAGCTCTTCGTCACCTCGAATGGCCAGCTGGAGATGGCGAGGGGTGATGCGCTTGACCTTGAGATCCTTGGCTGCGTTCTGTACGAAGGTTAACGTTGACTGAAGATAGTTAAGAGGAGAGATCCATTGAAAGAGTACTTACGCCTGCCAACTCCAATACCTCCGCAGTCAGGTATTCAAGAACAGCTGTGACGTAAACTGCGGCTTTGGCGCCCACACGCATCTTGTTCTGAGTGTTTTGCTTGAGAAAACGCTTAACACGACCGCAGGGAAACTATATGCGCCGGGAAAAAAAAAATTGGTCAGTGACAGCTCATCAATTCCAATGCAATTTCCAACTAGAGAGAGATCGAGTCTTGTTTGTATGCGTTTGCCGAGCACAAGAAGGAAAAAAAAACATCTCCCCCTCTCTGCCTCTAGCTACGCGACTAAACATCTAGGCACCAAAGCAATGAGCTCTGCATGGTGACACGATTGCGCGGTCCGCATCTTGCAAAATCCCCATCACCAACAAAGCTCTTCATTCCCATGTTGAAGTCGCCGCGACAGCAGCAAAGAGAAAGATAGCGAACGCGTGCGGCCGAAAGCTTGTCGAGCAAGGTCATCGCGGGGAGGTTGGAAGCTAAAGCGGGACTCGCAGGATGTGCAGGTGGGCGTGCATGCGCGCAAATCGCTTTGGGCATCAAGGGAGGCAGCCTTTGCCTCAGGTCGAGAAAAGAAGAAGAAAAACAGATGCTGCTTGCTGCTAAACGATCAAAAAACTTACCTGAAGACCAGCTCTGGCGGAGTGACTCTGCTGCTTCTTGGCTCCCTCGGCACTCGTCTTACCGCCGGAGCTCTTCCCTCCAGATGATTTTCCCTTGCCTCCAGCCATTGCTTACGGCGTATCGATATGGATTTGGCGATAAAGATATGCGAATAATCGAGATAAAAATCGGGTGTTTGCACTGACGATGCAAGAGTAAAGTTTGATGCGCGTGCGGAGGTGATGATGGAGCCGAATAATAGTGGGATGCCTGGTCCAAAGATGGTGATGGTGTGGTGGCAGAAATTTAGCAATCGACGCAAGCGGGTGGTTCCAGTTTGTTGTCTTGTTATTTTTTTTTTTTTTCCTCGGGCTCTCTCTCTAGGGAGATCCGCTGCAAGGAACAGGCTTTGCTCGGGCGTCGCGCCGCTCTCGTCTCAGTGGTAATAAACTCCCCCAACCTCCCCAAAAGTCCCCCCTCCTTCTCTCAAAAGGCTCAGCAGCTTTGGGGGCCTGATAAGGTACCTGAATTCAACAAGTGCTGCAGGCTAGGTAGCTCTACCAGTGTAGTACTAGTACTAGTACCTCTGCTAGCAACAGCATGAAAGTTGTTGACCAAAAAATCCACTTGGGTCCAAGTGGAATGCATGCCCTTTGGCCGTCTGCCGGAGTATATCCGGTAGGTCAGCCGCCACTGGCGCATCGCAAGCAGTTTGAGATGGTTCGAGGGCAGAAGGGTAGCCCATCAGCCAAAGGGGGCCTCAAGGCTGCAAGCATCCTAAATAGAGGCTGAAAGATGATGGAGGTAATGACCCCGAAGCAATAAACTCAGTGAGCCATCGCAAAGGCATTCTTGGAGCACTGGAAACAACGCAGAAGACGGCTGATGCCGCGAGGACGTACTGACCAAAGTGGCTCGGCTGCCAGCAGAGTAGTCACAGTAATGCCTTGTGCTACCCCAGAACTTCGAGTAGATTAAAAAGTGCAAAGTCTTGCATCTTTTCGAGACATCTATCTCGCCAATCTGGCTTTGTGGGAGTTGCCAGTTTGGTATGGCATCATTATGCCTTGGTGAGTCTGGAGGTCCATTATCTGCATGAATAGGGCGTTTCCAAACTTGGAGACTAAAGATGGATGACCTTGTCCCGCTGTGGCTACTGGCTGTGGCGCATATCATGGCTAAGTCCCGGCTATTTACCGATTGCTATGTACTGTAAACTCAAATTCAAACTACAGTGATGGATGTACTGCCTTCGAAGTCCATCATGTAGATCCTCTGTATAGTATATCAATAGAATTGCTACAAATTGACTTGTTTTCACCATTGATTTACCGCCAAAGCAAAAAGCATCAGTTCTTCGAAACCTACTTAGTATAAAGTATGTTCTTGCTCTATCACATGTTAAAGAATGTAAGGTACCTCAATAAGTAAGTACCTCTCAGAGTACCTCCGCATTAGGCAAATGTCACCACAACTCAAGTCCGCAAAAAACGCCACGAACTGTACTTTGTACTGTATATCTCGTACTCCGTATCTTCTGTTAAACTACAAACTCCTACTCAATAGAGCTCGCCTCTCTCGATATTAATATTCCACTCAAACGTCGAATTTTGCGAGATTCAAAGAAGTGGTAACATGGCAAGCGTAGGCGTGATCCAAACTTCCGTTTTGTCTTCTCATTTTCCACTACTTTACTCTGTGTGTGTTGTGTGTGATTGCTAATTGTCCAGGCTGCGGCTATCATAGCATGGCGTAACCCGCAGTACTAGGACACGCACTGAAGAGCAGCGCCTACAAGACATCGAAAAGATCAAGAATTACCGCTCTCTCGAAAACTCAATACGTACCCAAATAGCATCAGGGACCTACGACCTTGCAGTCTTTCAGCTCACCACCAAGCTCCTCCGCCTCAACCCCGAATATTACACAATATGGAACGTTCGTCGCCGCTGTCTCATTTCTTGCCTGTTATCTGGAGCAGCGGATCAACAGGGATCTGATGCTAGTGACCAGGCGTCAGATGCCAAAAATCAAGAGTCAGACAGCAATGTACTACAGTCCGAAACTGCCTTCACCGTGCCACTTCTGATGGAGTTTCCCAAGTGCTACTGGATTTGGAACTACCGGCAATGGGTCCTGTCGCAGGCTATTCTTCGACTGCCTGTCCCGGCTGCACGTAAGATATGGGAAACGGAGCTCGGCCTAGTGTCCAAGATGCTTAATAAGGACCAACGCAATTTCCATGCCTGGAGCTATAGGAGGCTCGTGGTAGCTAAGCTAGAGAGCTCTGAGCTACAAGGAAAGAGTATGGTTGAGGAAGAATTCATATATACGACTAAAATGATTCGACAAAGTTTATCCAACTTTTCTGCGTGGCATAACCGAAGCCAGCTCATTCCAAGGGTACTTGACGAACGAGGCGCCGACGATAAGACGCGAGCCGCTTTTCTCGCTGAAGAGCTAAGTCTCGTACGGGATGCTTTAAACGTTGGCCCTGAAGACCAAAGTTTATGGTACTACCATCAATTCTTGATATCTCAAGTCATTGGTGATAAGAATGGACAGACCATTACGCCAGCTTTAACCGTGGAGGAGAAGACTGCCTACCTAAGGCGTGAAATTGAGGAAATCAAAGATCTACTGGAAGATTACGCTGATATTAAGTGGATCTACGAGGCCCTCTCGGAGTACACGGTATCCTTACAGCAATTAGAACAAAGTACAGGCACAGAGAGCAATAGTGACGAGGCTGCTGACTTACAAACTTGGCTCACAAAACTGAGGACCCTCGACTCTATGCGCACTGGTAGGTGGAATGATGTGGAAAAACTGCCCAGATGATAGTAGAGTAGATATGGTCATCATTATACTACCTCTTACTATGGTTACATCCTCCGCTCCCGTCTGTGGCAGTTAAGCTGTTGGATACACTACGCTAGTTTCATTGATGCCAATATAGCTCAAAATCCATCGTCTTGATGAGGTGGTTGCTGATTCCTTCAGCAACGTTTTGAATGCTCTTCGTCTGAGAAATGTGCCATAGCAGATCTAATCATAGATGACCGAATCATAGATGAAGCTGGTCATTCTTGGACAGCCTAACTGCCTGGTTTAACATGAGGAGAAACTTGATCCCAAGATTCCACTACTCTAAAGGTTGCTAGGGTCTACGAGTCTTAATAATAGGAGGTGTCCAGTCATGCCTAATATCAAGCTCTTATTACTTATAGTAAAATTCATGTGCTGTCGATGATCATATCACGATATTGTTAGATATAAGACAAAAGGCCAAGTTATCTGCCATATTACTAAGAGTCTGCAATGGGACTTCACTATCTAAGCATATATGAAAATGACGTCAGTCTTATAGAACCCCGCACCAAAGCTTGTGATATTCCTTGAATCGCTCCATACAGAATGCTACGATACATGTGCATACTATTAAGTACTAGGTAGGTAGTTTATACTCTGGAGTAGCTGAATTCACCTTCATACTAAGATAGATCATCTCTATTAAAAGATTCCAAAATAAATGTATATCCCAATAGCTACACCCAACAAGCTATCTCTTATCCATGGACTGACTAAAGATGCAATGAAGTTATCATAAACACTAGGAGAGCGTAACAACTTAGAGGTCAAAAAGGAGGTCAATAATAGTTAGGATGAGGTTAATATTGCTGATAAATACAGCAACAACTTCCATACCGTGGAAAAGTTTTATTTAATTTACTTACTCACAGGCTAGACGACCCATCTGCAAGCTCAACGGAAGTCAAACTCCGAATGATATAATAGGTGAAGTCTATCTAAACAAGCTATCCACCGTGTCTATCTTACCAAATAATGTACGAAACATAATATAAAGTGCCAAGCGAGCTAACAGCGTCTGCAGCTAGATAAGCTACTCCATACATACGATATATATATATATATATATAAACTCGGGCAAAGCCACACTGCATTATACCATTGAACATAACTCTATGTCTATACGCCTAGCTTAAGGGGGCCATACTATCCATGAGAGAAAGATCCATCTTGCTCCAAGTACTTCGTATACTACCAGTACGAGTGCTCCAAGTATTTCAGAGCAATGGCCCACCAAGTGGGTTTCTTACTGCAGAGATAAGTAAGTACACCGCCGTTTTCGCTTACAGCCGTGCATTATTATGGCTTTACGAGATGAATGAGGAGGTTTACGAAGATAAAGCCTGTCAATCTCTTATCCTATTTCGCCCTTTATTAATGCGAGCAGTGGTAATGGGAAATCCTAGAAGGGGCATGGTGTGTGAACCCCACAAGCACGCTTTGTATCATCATCACATCTGTTACGATGTGTTATAGGGACTAGGGGGAGGCTCCCACTCTTGATGAGAACTGTATATCAACAGCTTTTACTAGATAAAGTTGCTTTTATAGCAATGTAAAGTTACAATTCAACATAGCTCCGCATTTTATGTAAGTCTATTTGGAGACGCCTACCCTGTATATTCAACCCGTCATTTTTTTTTTATTATGTCCCGTTTCCCAATAATAGAAATCTATTAATAAAAGTTGATGGCAAGGATGAGATATTGTAGGGGGGGGGGGAATATTTATAATTCAATGAAATTATATCTGTAGCTTGTGTTTTCAAGGCACGTAACTCTGATGTGCTTGGCGAATATATTAATACATCACCTATGCTTAGTCTCCACATAAAGCGGCTTGCAGTCTGCTTGCTCCCTACAGACTGGTTGGTACAAATATATGGAATTATATAATAAAAAGGAATATATCAATTCAATTTGTCCCAGTTCTTTCCAATCTTCAGTGCTCTGGTGTGAATTTGAGCCATCTGTGTGACTCTCCTCTCTATATGGAGTAGTTGAATACGATTCGACTACAAGGTAGATTTACAAAGTGAGTATAAGTAGGTATGAGACTGCATAGCCAATGGCTACCTATCTATGCCCCCCCTCCCCAGGTCGTAGCGTACATGTAATTCTTCCGCAGTCGGTGCAGACTATGGAGTACTTTGTACTCACCGACGAGAAACAGACATGAGCCGAGCCAACCAACCACCGTAATATGCAGGTTGCTGCAGGTACTTACGTGCATGATCGAGCTCGCACAAGGGGATAGACTGACCAATGCCTAACAAGCAAAGTGCGGGAGTGTGGATTTAAGCGTATGCAGTGTATTTTCACTGTGGTCGAGGTCATTACTACGTTGTGGTGGACGTTGACAGGCGGTTGATTCATCATGATGCCCGGAATATAAGACTACTACTCGGTACAGATTAGTCCACGTACAGAAGTAAATAGGATGCCAAGCTCATATATTCAAGTCAATTTTAGTTTGATTAAGTGTCTCTGGAGCGGCTAAGCCACGGATTGTCTTCGTCAGCAAGAAAAGGCTCTCCCGTCCGAGACAAAAGTTAAGAACTTGGATCACAAATACTTTGGGCACGAGTTGCCCCCTTTTTCCAGATAGGCCATTAGTTAACTGCTTTCCGCACCCACCGAAATCGAACAAATCATTCTTTCATCGTTTACGGAGTAAAGAAAGTATTGATAGTCAACAAGATTAAATTTGGAAGCGAAATCCATCCAGCTGGTAACGGAGTAATAGAGCAGAGGAGCTGTCAAGGGGGGGAGGACACCCAAAATGGATCCGGCAAAAAGGCGGTGCCTCGGGGCGCCGATTGTTAGAATGAGCCCGGCTAGATTATAGAAAACGAGATTGGCTCCGGAAATTCAGGAAGATCAAGGAGGGCTTGGTTTGGGGTCATTTCCTAATAGTAATAAGACGCGGAAAGGGGCTTAGGTCAAATATTATCGTGATGGGCGGAAAAATTAAAGAAAAAAAAAAAAAAATAAAAAAAAAAAAAAAAAGCTTATGGCACTGTGGTGGGTTATACCGTGCAACACGTAAATCTGATAATTGCATTAACGAGGCTCCGACCCGGTTTCTCTCTCGCACGGAGGAAAAGAAGCGATATTGCAGATCCATGGGATCGGAACTTGTACCTCTCAGCTGGCTTCGTTCCCTGTGGCTGAAGAAAAGCAAAAAAACCCGCGTGATTGGATTGGCCTTGGTATGCGAGGCTTTTCTTTTTTTTCTTTTCTTTCTTTTCCCTTTTTTTTTTCCTTTTCTTTTCTTTTTCGTAGGGCGCTGGCGATATTAGCGGCTTGTTGTCTGACTGACTGAACAAAAGCAAAAAAAAAAAAAAAGAGGCTCCAACCCCTGCCGATTTGGACAGCTACAATTCCGATTCGTCATGGGACCTTGCTCATGAGTGGACTCATCAAGATCCATTTTTTTCGGGGCATTTCTCTGTCAGAAAAGGCTCTAGAAGGTTGGAGCAGGACCTGAGGTTGAGAGGAAAAAAAAAAGGGGTAAAGTTGACGGGAGATTTGGAAATGAGAGAAGGGAGATTTTGATGGGCACATGTCGACAGCATTCCCGAACCCTTTCTAGATTTCTACAGAAGGTGGACAGCGAAAGGAATAATCGTTGTAGCACGATCGATTGCCCGACGGGTTCCAGACATTGCTGGCTCGGTGCTTTGTACTACTTGGCATCAGAACCATCACGTCCAAAACTATCGTGAGATAGTTGGTGATTGATAAATGTCGGGACCTAGTGAGCGCCACGCCTTCCCGTTGCTCAAACTATTTACTACCAGGGCTGTCATCCAATGCTGACGCCTTAAGGCTAAATTGCCCGTACTGGTTTTAAAAAAGAAAGGAAAAAAAAAAAAAAGAAGCGTAATATCAATGCGACTAAAATGGTGTAAAGCTGCCTGGTTAATCTCGGGATGACTGGAGATGTGGTCGAAAAGCGCAGAGTTGTCCGCCCACACTAACATTCAACAAGTAAGTTCCGAGTAAAGTGTACAGTAGTCTACTACCAGGTATGAAAATATAAGCGGATACAGGACTTGTTATATTCTTTTTCGTTCGTCTTTGTTTTTATTTCTTTTGCAACTTGACCCCGAGAAAACACCATGACGATGATGATAGTTATTAACTTGAAGGTTTTGTACTTGTAATAGCAAGTGTTGACTACTTGATACCAACTCTTCGAAATCAATGATTGCGTATAAGTAATCGCTCGGCCTTGAAATATTAGTTTAAGTACTCCGTAGGGGTCTCTAACTGCCGTTTACTGCTTACTTGTATCCTCCCCTTTAGTGTGCCCGTGAGTCTTATTACACTCATCCAACGTGTTTCAGGGCACTGAGGCACACCTTACCATATGCCGCTAGGGCGAGCTGTGCCCAGATATCCCGAAATTTGATTGCTACAACGTGGCGCATATATTGTCTTTACAGGCATTCTAGAGTTTTCGCGCGTGTAGACAAGAAGTAGGACGTATTACGGGATAGATTAGCTGCTGAGACCGAGACGGCCGAGTTACCGTATCTACAATCTACATCAACCTATACGGAGTACAAGTATAACCTCATATTTCGTCCCGAGTGCGTGTACAAGTAACTATAGCGGCAGCTAGTTATAAGAGGGGAATTAGGATTGATGATTGCTTCGTTGACTCGGCGTGATGTTGCGTACGGAGTACGGAGTACCTAGTTGTAGGTAAATAATCACCCTTGTGCTTGCATAGGGACTAGACAGGGAGTCTATGCATCTGCTGCTCCGTGCCATTTATATTTATATATACTAGTTACTACGAAGTAACACTACGAGTACTATTTGTAACTAAATCATATTTGGACGCTTCAAATTATAGTGGACATGATGATGGCAAATACGAGCCGCAAAGGCTGAGGTTATTGAGCAATACAAAGTAGCTCTACGGAGTACTCGTAGGCATGAAAGACAGACCCATGTATATACCCGTATAAGTAATGGAGAGGAAAGGCCACATGTACTTTGTACTTGTGACAACTCCTCTGAATATCTGTCGATACAAAGTAGTTACGAGAATGGGTATCATATTGAAGAAACATGCAAGCCCCAGTCTTCTGGTGCAACTGAATTAAGCCGCACTCTAACAAATGCACATCACGAGTGCCGCAGATACGGCGTTGCATGCAGCCATTTGCTACCGCGTGCTGGGGCTATAGTTGAAATACTTCACAGTAAAGATGCTTATTAGTGACACGGTATAGACTCATGACACGGTTCACATGGTCGTTTTCATTCTATATTGCTTGCTTCTTTTCTCAACTTCTATTGCCCGTCCTGTATTTCTCTCTCTCTACCTTTGATGAATGAACGGGGTAAAGATTCTAACGGAGATGATCCGTATAGACTCCGCATCGTAATAAATGCATCGCTGTGCAGCAAAATTAACAAGCAATCGAATAGGGGGAGCCTTTCATTTTCCAGAGCCGTCAATACATGGTCAAATCACCTGAGATTAGAGATTAGGGGAGGAAGAAGTTTAAAAAGGGCAAATGAGATGGGAGTCAGAAGCGAATTATACAGTACTGTACACTTGTAGCCCGCTTTACTTGTTGAGACAAAGGTTAAGTATATTCATTAACATGATGATATTTTGTAATTTTAAATATAGAAGAATTAAATTCTTGGGTTGATAGAGAGGATTCCTTGCTACGTTACCTCATCTACTAACTAACCTGGGTGAGTGTCCCTAACTTATTAAATCTATGGTACTATTACTTCGTAGTACCAGATTAGGTACGGAGCACTGGAGGTACCTAGTACAAGTAGGGTTCAACCGTTGAGCTGGAGAGAGGTTAGCAGTGGCGGCACGGCAGAAGCCTACGTAAAACACAAAGACGGGCAAGGCAGCAGTAAGTGATATTGAGTTAGGGAAAGAAAAAGAAAAAGAAAAAAAAATATGAAAGAGGAGAAAAAGAAAAAGAAAAAAAAAGAGAAAAAGAAAAGAAAAAGAAAATAACAGACCTGAAACGATTATCGAAGAGAAGCCACATGCCTGGAAGCATCACTGTACTTCGCACACTCGTACCTTATACACCCAAGGAGGTTGCTGTAGATCAAGTACATGTACCTTTACTCCGTGTGCATGTGCTCTGCCAATACCGCTGTTATTGCAAGAATAGGGGCCTGGGCGCTCGTAATCTGTCATATATGCAGTAAAACAGAACTACCTTTCACTGGGTGGCCGCCCCTATCATCTATTAAGTACCCTGTCCATCTGGCTTCGCCCCAAGCGTACTGTACTAGGTACTTATACTTATACTTACAGGTAGTGCGTATATATATATACAGTACCTGTAGCAGAGGGTGGGGCGGACAAGAGAGGCTCCCCCCTAGTAGGTTATTATGCTCTGGCGTGGAATTTTTCTTCCCTTAGCCTGGCCATCAACCCGACTCTCCTCCCTCTTCGCCAACCTTGGAGGTCGTACGGATACTTTGGTCTGCTTTTCTTCCCTTCATCGTTCGCCTCTTCTCCCTTTCGCCTCCCATCTCATCTTACCCTGTCTGCGAACCGCCACGATTACGACTTCATAAGAGCCGCTCGCGGGAGCCGCAGTCGCAGTGGACGGAAACTTCCTTTACCCTCCTTCTCCTGACGGCTATTCCAGCAGAGTAGAACTTTGTACGCCTTGTTGTCCGAGTTACGCTTTGGACTTGACTGAGCTCCATTGGTAACGGTTTCTACCGATCGCGCAATCTGTCATCCTATATATCGTTCCCGACTATTTAGTCACGATTCTCGCAAGAGTTGCCCTGGAAACCTCAAACTTGGTTAACTCTAATTTTAACATATATCCCTGACCAAGCTTCCGACGCGGCGCCGGGTCGTTCGCCATCAAAAGACAAATATATATCAAAGAAATTTATATATATATAAAAGGCTTTGCGCTTTAACATCGGACGTGGATCCCGAAAAAAAAATCTCCCGATTATAGATTTCTTTCCCATCTCATACCATATTACACAAAGCTAGCTAAGACAGGTAGCTTTACCTGCTTGCGTGCTGCAACGACTGCTCTTTTACTGTGTTGTTTGGGCCCTTTATTATTATTATTTTGAACCCTTCCATCACACGTTTACGACCGTCACGACTGAACGACCGATCAAGCAACAAGTGCACCATCTATGCTGCTATTTAATCGCCCGTCTCTATCGCGTTCTTGAGTATATCCCATCTTTCTAGCGGGGAAAGACTGGAATCTCGTCATCTCATCGATAACGTCTTCTATCCCCGTCTATTTATTGCGCACATCTCAATTTGTATTACTTTTTGTATTACGAGAGGCTTTTCGCGTCGCAATAGCAACTTAAATCATCGACTGTGGGGTATTGCGAAATGGCCCAACAGTCTCACGATATGACTTACCTCGATTATAGCGCGGCCAATAGGTCGCCGAGTTCGTCGAGACAAAATTATGCTAATTTTGCTTCCGGTCTAACCTTGCCCCGGCAATCACAACGACCTTTCGATGCGTCTATGTCTTCAAATGCTCTTTACTCTACTGATAGACTGGCCAGCAGCTACGGCGGCCGAGGCATTGACACGATGAACGGTGCTGGTGGGATGCCTGGATACATGATGGATAACAACCAGTCGTGGGGTTATAACGGTTCTGGCGTGGCTACGGTGGGTGGTGCCGTGCATGGTCCGGGAAGACAAAGAAGCGTGAACCGCCGAGCCGCCTTACCAACTGTATGTTTATTATTTTCCCCTCAGTCTTTATCTGGTAACGTTTTGTACTGATTGAAAAGATGCAGAATTGGACCGAACATGGCGGGATGGGGATGCCTAACCTACAGTCATACTCGAACGGTCTTGGCGGTGGTGCCATGTCTAACGGCAGCCTCCGTGTTGACGCTCCTGGATCTCATCCGTCTCCAAACAGTCTTCAAACCGTTGGCAGCGATGCCGACCAGCTAATTCCTACAGCCATCGTTATCAAGAATATCCCCTTTGCTGTGCGCAAAGAAACCCTTGCTTCCATCATGCTGGATATGCATCTTCCTCAGCCTTATGCCTTCAACTATCACTTTGACAATGGTGTTTTCCGAGGACTCGCTTTTGCAAACTTTCAATCCGCAGAGGATACTCGTGTCGTCATCGAGGCTATGAATGGAATGGATGTTCATGGTCGAAAGCTGCGAGTCGAGTACAAAAAAATGCTCCCCGAGGCTGAACGCGAGCGTATTGAGAGAGAAAAGAGAGAGCGTCGAGGCCAGCTAGAAGAGCAGCATCGTGCTCCGTTACTGCACAACCAGAGCTCGCTCCAGTCCCTGAGTAGTGGCATGCCTCAACCCCAACCGCGCAACACCGCCAATGCCACCACCGCCATTTCTCATCTCGGTAGGTTTTCCGAACATTTGACGACTCCCTTATCCTCATGTTAGAAGGGGTATGCTGATGAAAATGAACTAGGAGATATCGATTTGAATGATCCCCAGACGCTTGAATTTTATACCGAGCTTGTCATGTTCAGAAGAGATGATACACGAGAGATTTTGGTATTCCCTCCTGGAATTGCACCTGAACATCGCCGATCGATTCATATTCTCGCTCACCATATGGGCCTTGAGCATCAATCTATTGGTGAGGCTGATTCACGACAGCTCACTGTTCTTAAACGACAGCAGCCCTCGCCAACCGCCAACATTCATACGCCTCCCGCTAGCAGCCTGGATGTCCACAAACGAGGTCTGAGCCGAGCTGCCACATTTGATTTTGCCGCCGACAGAGAGTCTCGAGCAGCCAGCAGCAACTATGCTCATCTTGTTGGCCGACATGGGCCTACGCTTGAACTCCCTGGCAGCCCCGATGGAAGTGGAATCCCTAACAACCTCCGCGCTGCCAAGAGCTTTGCCGATCTTCGCTCATTCACCCCTAGCCCTTCTCAAGCATCCTCGAGCTATCTTGCTCCGGGCAGCGGCTTGAGTGGCATTGCTCCTGGCTCAACTGCTCGATTTGGAGATTATCTGAGCAATGGTGGCCAATCTCAGAGTGGCAATCCTAGCACCCCCGGTGCGAAGAACGAAAATGGCCTTGTAAGCGGCCTAAGTGGACTGAGCCTGTCTCCCTTTGAGGCGGGCTCGATGCAGGCTCAGGCACGCAACACTCCTGGGGCAATCGGCAGCCAACGGCCTAGCGCAAATGGTAACGGATCCAAGGGTGCTCCTGAAAGACAGCCACGCGGCCCAGAATGGGAGACATCGAATGGTTTTGGTGGTCGTACTCGAACAAACGGTCACATGCAGCGTGGTAGTGGTAAGTTGATTGCTACTCTTCGTTAAGGTTTTGGGGTCTAGGTCAATGACTAACATACTGATTTTAGATTCTTCGGACAATGGAGCTCGTGTTGGTACTAGCTCCACCAATGCTTCGAGATATCACTAAACTTATTTCAATACGTGTCTACTCGCTCTCTCGTGTGTATCACCTGCAGCTCACCCGAGAGAGCTGATGGACTGCCTTTGGGGGTTAGACCAGGCTTCTGCGTCGCATCCCTCGCCTAGCTCCTCGACCCATTGCTTTTTACGATTTGTAATATTGATTTTCATCAGGACGACAGGGTTTAGTCTCTGTAAATCGTTTGGGCAATTTCTCGAATGGCAGCATGTTGTGCTTTGTGTTGTGTGTGCCTTTTATTATTTTTTTTTATTTTTTTTTTGTTTCCAAGCTGCTCCAGAGAGCCAAAGATTTATCAGAGAACAAACCCTGTCGCTCCGTAGCTGGTTTTTTTTGATGATGATGCCACCCCCGATGAGAATGTGGAAAACAGGATCAGGATACAAATATGTTTTGTTCGACAAATGGGCAACCATTATGAAAACGTTACGACTCGTTTCCGATGGTGAAAAGCCTAGAATCCCCCTCAAATGTACTCCTTCAACCAGATCTACGACCGATTCTTGACGATTATGACATTTATTTTCACGACTTTACGTCTAGACAGCTGCAGCGAATCCACCTCGTCGTGCTTCGCATTATATAAGCACTGAGTGGAGTGGCTTCGGCGACGATGACGAGCAGTACCTATACCCAACTTTTAATACCCCCCCCCATTGTCTGACGTCCAGATACGACCGTGACGACGACGAATTGAACTACCCAACTTCTTGTATATGCATGGGAGACTTGGGATGAGAGAGAGTAGCGATGTGTTTGTTGGAATGAAATATGTTGGTTTGAGAAGTTTTGTGAGAAAGTGAAGAACACAACAAAAACAAAAAACAAAAAGAAAAAGAAGAAAAAAGAAAAGAAAGAACTACTTTGGGTGCATTTATGAGAGTTTGGTGTGTCCCTTCTTCTCTTTTTTTTCTTTCTTTCTTTGCGTTGATTAATAAATCTTGTCTCCATTGCTGAGGTGATTCTCTCCTCACGCAATGGAAAAGGATAATTTTGTTTGAGAAAGAACTTTTTTTTCTTTTCTTGCGGCGTTTACTAGGCAGCATTATCTGGGCTTTCTATGTTTTGGATTTTTCTTCTTCTTTCTATTATCTTTTCTTTTTTGGAATATGCATTGTGACTTTTCGAAGACGGCGATGGTGATGGGAAAGAATTCCATGCAGATGATGCAAGAGAAAGGGCAATTCATAAACTCATACAGGGCTATGGTTAGCAGGATCTGTGAAAGAAGGGAAAAGAAGAATGCGGCGAACTTTTTGTCGTGTTTTGTTAGTTTTTGTAAATCTTTTTGATGACTGTAGTGTTGTATTAGTGCCATCGGGAGCTTTTTTATATTCTCAATTCAATTTTGGAGTTTAGTTTTTCTTGGTATCTTGGACACAGTCTCATGTTTAACTGTGTATTTTCATCTCTTTGAACGACTGACTTATAATCTCTAGATGAATGGAGCCGCTAATTGGTGTAATATGATATGCCATGATCTGTTTCGACTATGAGTTTGCCTTGGGTGGCGACGTATCCTCCAGAGCGAATATCATTGGCCGTGCCGTGCCGTGCTTTATAATAGCTTCTCTCTGCCCCTCTTAATTAATGTGTGACATCTCATCCTTGACTCTTACTCCATACTTTATACTATTGACTATAGATTAACTCGCACCTTTTCTGAGGTAGCAATCGCTACTTTGATATACAGGGTAATGACCTCTGCATCAAAGTTTGACAGCAACATTAAAGGAAGAGACGGACAAGCTGATATAGAAGACTGGGAAGTCATCATGGCGCCAACAAATAAGCAATGGGTGAGCAAGATGGATGGGATAGATAAGTTGGAGATGGTGGATGGGGAGATGCCAGTTCCGAAGGAAGGGGAGGTGCTGGTAAAGATGCGGGCAGTGTGTTTGAATTATCGGGATCTTGAAGGTATGTTGAGCTCTTTTCTGATTTAAATTTTTATTCTTCTTATTGGAGTGGCTCAAAAACGGTCTGACTTTTAATGCTGCTGCTACATAGTCTGCTTTGGCGAATTCAACTATCATCAATCCCCCACGGAATCTTCAGTGGGCATCGTTCCGTGCTCCGACATGTGCGGCACCATTGTGGAGAGTAAATCCCCGCTCCTTGACGCCGGCACACGCGTCATGTCCATCTTCCTCCAGACGCACCTCTCCGGAGCTCTCAAGCAGTCTGACCTAGAATCTGGACTGGGTTGGCCTTTGCCGGGTGTGCTGGCTGAGTATCGATGTTTTGATGCAAGGGCGCTGGTCAAGGTGCCGGAGTACATGACGGATGAGGAGGCGAGTTGTTTGCCGATTTCAAGTGTGACGGCGTGGATGGCTATGAATTGGATGAGGCCTATTGGTAAAGCTTTCCAGCCGCTAAATATCGAAGAAGAAGAGAACAAAGACAAGGACAAAGACAAAGACAAAGACAAAGACAAGGACAAAGATAAGGATAAAGATAAGAAGCATAAAGAGACGGTATTGCTTCAGGGGACAGGAGGGGTGAGTATCGCAGGGCTACAGATTGCAAAAGCAGCTGGGCTCAAAGCCATCATCACCTCATCATCAGACGAGAAGCTGGACCAAGCCCAAAAGCTGGGCGCAGATCACACCATCAATTACCGCACATACTGGGAATGGCAAGACCCCGTCATGGAAGCCACGGATGGAAACGGCGCAGATTACATTCTGGAAGTAGGCGGTACCAAGACCCTACGGAAGAGTTTCGCCAGCGTAGCGTTTGGAGGAACCATTAGTTGCATAGGCTACGTCTCGGGCAAGGAAGATGATAATAACGGCGATGGAGGTGGTAACGGTGACGATAAGGACAAGGCGGCGTCTGGATGGAATAGGTTGAATGTGAATGTTTTGGCGCTGAGGAAGAATGTCACGCTCAAGGGGCTGATTAACGGAGGCAAGGATCGATTTGAGGAGATGGTAAGGTTCTATGAAGCGAAGCAGATTAGGCCTGTGGTGTGTAAGGTTTTTGGGATGGCAGAGGCGAAGGAGGCGCTGCAGTATGTGAAGGATGAGAAGCATTTTGGCAATGTTGTGATACGGGTTGAGTGAGTGAGTGAGGGAGGGAGGGCTTGCTTTTGAGCAGCCTTTCTCAATTCAACTGTATAGTTAGAATCCTTGTTCGCTATATATTACTTATAATAAATAAATAAAGTTGGTATGATAGTTATTGTTAAATAAGTAAGCAGGGCCTAGCCGCCTCTTATAATCACAATAAACCCTAATATAACTAACTTATTGTACTAATTGTATATCACAATAGTAGAAGGAGATTCACAATGGAAAGATATGTATATACAGTATGCATCTACTATAGAGACCGCCAGAGCATCAATAGCATCTTGGCTACCTTCATTATTAGTGCTTTATGAGATATAAAGCTTTCGATATATATACTGCATTGTGGGAATAGTGAGGTAACAGCAGCTATTCCTAATAATCGACTGCTTAGTTAGCGATTAGTAGTGATGGTCTATAATAGGAAGATAGGAAGAAGATATAGATAGTTAGCTAGCCATTTAGAATGCAATGTTGTTTGATGATGTATACAGCGATCAAGAGGGCATTGCGATGTTGAGAGCTGGAATAATTGAATGAGAATCTCCCGAGGACAAGCTTGGATGGAATCTGGGAATAGGCAAAAAGCCCTATATATAGATAATAGCTGCGCAGAAGAAATTCAGTCTATTGTGACATGACCCATCTCTATTGTAGCATCACGGATATCTCAAGACAACTTTCCACTAATAATAATGAAGCTCTGTCCTCTTGACAGAAACCACTGTCAATGATTGACGCGCGTATTTCTACCGCTTCGTTGTGATATATCTGCCCATATATATATATATCCATGATGTCTCAAAAAGCCTGCCATGTCTTCCCTTCAAAAGTAGAACCTTGATAGAAACCAGGTATCGATCAAAACAGTGAAAATAAAAAAAATAAAAAAAAATTGCCCGCTTTCGAATTTAATTCAGTCTTCTAGTCTTTTTCCCAATATCAGATTTCCTTGCCTTCCCAGTCTAAATCCAAACGGCTTGTCACAGGTGAAAACATCCAGTCCTGTAGAGGCTTCAACACCAACACTCCCCTATTCCATCTCCATGCTAGACACGGCACCAACCCTCCAACCACCACATCAAGCACAAAATGATTCGCAGTCGCTATAACCGTAACAAACATTGCTAGGGGCCATAAAGGCGCCAAAAGCCTAACAATCATATGTGGACTAAATCGAGTGAGACAAACAGCGAAGAAAAGCGACGTTCCAAAGTGCAGACTCGGCATAGCAGCAATAGTGAGTTGAAAGCGATTATGCGTCCACACAGAGCCCAGATTGGCAGCATGGAGAACATCTACAAACCCGTACTCGGGCGGTAGCATCCGAGGAGGAAAGCACCGCCATAGAGACAATATCACAAAGGCTATAGCATTATCCATAGCGATGGTGCGACGAATCCTTCTGAATATAGGACCTGGGAGGACGGTGTAAGAGTATACGATGAAAACGACGCCAACTATGATGTGGGAGTGGTAGACATGTCTGAGGAAAGGCATAATATTGGCATGTTGCGTGAGGATATATGTCTGAAAAGACTGTTCAATGTCGATGTGAAGCCATCGTTCGAGAGAAAGCAGTTCCAAGGCATGAAACTCAGCAAGGATGTAGATTTGTGGGTAAGAGGCTATAAGTCGAGCAGTGAAGGCGCGGCTGAGTTGATATATCCTAAAGCACAGAATTATTAGACAAGCATGTTTTGTATGTCATATATTTGAGGGGAGAGAGAGAGAGAGGTGATATCAGAACCAGGCTTTGGTTTTCAAAAAGGGGTAAAACACACCAATATGTCATATTCCAGTACCAAATCTCAGCCAAGAACGGAAACGTAGCAAAGGCCCATGACAATAACCGGAATATCAGCAAATTCGATGACGCTCTTTTCCTCCGACCATCAAGCGAAGCCGAGGAAACATTACTCTTCTTCTTCTCAGAAGATGTTGTTGATTCGGAGACAGATTCGACGTCACGATGACGAGAAGGGTTATGGAATTTCGATCGTCGACGACGGTTTATAAGGGCTCCTGCTGTGAAAGCGAGGACGATGACTTGAGATGAGGATGTTGCGTTAGCATAGTAGCATGAATATAGAATGAACGAATAAACAAACAAACGAACGAATGCAATCTAATGGGAGCAAATATTTGGGAGCTTACACGCTGGTTCAATGACACTCTTGAAGAGCCGCATGTTTTTGTTTCCATACACTGGAATCGATTCTCATTCCTTTCTAAATCGAGTTGGAGAAGATGAATCAGAACAACAACAACAGCAACAACTACAACAACAACAACAACATCGTTATATCAACCTTCAGTACATAGAAAGAACAAAAAACTATTATAACAAGAGATAAGTCATCACAGGAGATACGTTATCAAACTCTTTTAAGATAGATGACGACATTATGGGTATCACAGAATAGTCCCCCTTCCCAACTTCTCCCCCCTTTCACAACTCCTGTAACTCAAATGCCCCTTCCTTATTAAATAAAGATCCATTTCGGCAGTTGCGGAACAAATGCCAAGAGATGACACGCGTTGACACGAAAAGATCAACAGAGCCACTTTAGCCTATCCTAGGAATAAATACAGAGTAAGTGAGATAAAATAAAATAAAATAATAAAATAATGAATAAATGGAATAATAAATGAATAAATGAAATAAATAAATAATAACAATCAATCCCTTTCATTACTACTCCGGAATAGTCGGACAAGCTGGGGGGGGCTATAACTATCTTCCGAACCCAATCTTAAACAAACTAATGCCAAAGTAGATATAGCTCGCGTGATAGATGACTGCTTTGTAGCATATAAAATAATTGATTGATGAGACATGATAAAATGCTGTAAGTTATGTGACGTGAGGCATTACGTATGCAGCACACCGACTTTTTACTTTTTATGTCGTATTGTATAGAGTACGGAGTTGTATGTTACGTACTGTAGGTGCGGGTAGATACAATGAGAGATGATGTAGTGCTATCTATCTACAAGCTGGGAGATAGATAAGCAAAAGATATAAATATATGATATATATACGAATTATATACGAATTATTTACGAATTATATACAATACAATACGATACAACACTACATACTGTAATAATATAACAAAGTACAGAGAACTGACTAGGTAGGTTAGGCAGCAATATCGTCAAGTCAAAAAAAAAAAAACCGCCAAGAAAAGTCACCAAGAAGCACTCAAAAAAGTATTCTCCCTCAAGGGGTCATTACATCTTCACCTATTTCTCTACTTAAAAAGCACATAGCCGACATGAATTGAAAGAGAAAAGAAAAAAAGTTGAGGAAAAGAGAAAAGAGAAATGAGAAATGAGGAAAAGAGAAACGCAGCCTCCTCCCATCTTCATCCATATCTGTCCTCATTCTTCATTTCCATGTACTAACTAATCTCTGCCCAATCGCATCCAATATCTCGGCGAATGCAGATTGGATAAATTCTTTTTTTTTTTTTTTTGGTGGTATCATTCCGCCTCAAATAATCCCCGTCCGTGGTGCAAGCCGTCAAAGCTGCTCAACATGACGTTTCCGTATCTCTCATCGCAAGAAGGATGGAAGAAATATCCAGCAGCAAGGACAAAAAAAAAAGGCAGTAAAAAGAAAAAGGGAATATAGACGTTAATAGCTTAAAAGGAAAGGAAAGGAAAGGAAAGGAAAGGAAAAAAAGAAGACAACAATGACAGGCACATCTTGGTGCTCAGATTGGTAATCTTCAGATGCGCAACTGTGCAGTGCAAATGCATATGCCAGGGTTCATCTCATCTCCATGTACATCATTCGATTCGTCAAATGCGCGAAATTATTCGTCTTTGCAGTCATGTCTAAATGAAATAGCGACAATAGCAGGCAATGATAAACCCTTTCGTAGACCGCAAAATTGCCTTTCTTTTTTGGGGGGTTTTTTTTTTCTTTTTGTTTTAATTTTCAAGAACCATCAACTTGAAGCCTCCCCCATCAAAGTAATATTGTAGGGAATCATGCTGAAAGATTTTTCGTTAAGTAAAAAAAAAGATACTAGAATGCAGTCTAATAAAAGTTGGCCAAGATGTGTTCAGATGTCCGCACAATCCAATCCAACTTGCCTCTCTCAAGGTTCGCTAGGAAGGGATCAGTGGGAAAGCCATCTTGGATTCCAGCAATCAGGGGCTGCATACGGTTGATGAGCAACTGCATCGTCTGAGATGTGCTTTTGACGACTTCACGAGAGACATCTTCGTCCCAGTTCTGTAATCACTAATGTTAGCAACTGTTGTTCTCTTGTATAGTAATAAGGGAAGGGGTACGGAAAGGAAAGAAGAAAGAAGAAAGAAAGAAAAAATAATGAGAGAAAGAAAGAAAAAAAGGAAGAAAAAAACTTACATAGTTGGGTAAGCTGGCACCAAATGCTCTAACTGCCATCTCAATCCATTCAACCTCTTCCTTCAAACGCGGGTTCGGCTTAAGATCCTTGGAAATGGTGGCTATCACAACCAGCAGCATTAGCGGCTGAAGGCTGTCGAATTTGCTAGGCGGGTACCGGCTCAGGCAGCGACGGAAAATCTCAGTCTCACGACCGCTCTGGATCCATTGGATCATGGCATCCTGCAAACGACCCTCAACAATGGCCTGCTCGATGACTCGGATGCGGTGCAAGAGGTCGTTGTCGGCTTCAGCCTCCGACTTACTCATCTGGTTAGCATAAGCACCAGCAAGCGCAGTCACATTGTTAACCGGCCCAACGTGCTCTGAAGGGGCAGCGGATCCATGCGGGCTTGCCACATGCTGAGATCCGCGCACATACTGGGGACTACCGTATGGCTGGTTGTGGCTAGGGGCCTGGCTGGGTGGCTGGCTGGGCGGGAAGCTTGCACGGTGACTGGCCACGGTGTTAGCATAGCCATGAGATCCGACGCTGTGGGCGACGCTGTGGGCAACGCTGTGGGCAACGCTGTGGGCAACGCTGGCAGCATGCGGAACGTGGACGCCGCCTGTAGCAGCAACTACAGGAAGTTCTATCGGCTGCTGCTTGAACTTGATGAATTCGGCTTGCAGTGAGGACTGCGAAGCTGCCATCGTAGACACCATGTCGGTCAGTCGGGTAACGTAGGACAGAAGCTGGTCGATCTTGTTGTTATCCGCAGCGTGTTGCGCCTTCATCTGTTCGAATTGGTCATGATACTGCTTATGGATATCGCTGGCTACGCGCTGAGCAGCCTGGGTAGCAACCGTATTGAATGTTGGCGTCAATCGCTGAGTTAACGTAGTGAGAACCTCTTGCTGCACGCTGGTGGAAACCACGTCGCTGACTCTATCGGAGATGGCGTTGATGAAATCGTTGGATCGGAGCGAGCGGCTAACAGCTTGAGGCAGGGAACTTTGAATCTCCTTCTGCACAGACGACGCAACGTTGGCCTGCAGCTTATTCTGAACCAACTCAGCCACAGCCTTGCTGGTCTTGTCGCCGATAGATGGAATGACTACATCAGTGAACTGCTGGTGAATCAAAGTCTCGAGCACTTTCTGAGTGTTTTCATTCAATATCTCAGACACCATGTCGAGAAGCTTCAGCTGGTGCTGGTTGAAGCTCTCGTCCCTAGCGCGAGCGCTGTCGTTAATCTTGCTGTGCAGATTGTTCAGTGAAGCCTTGAAAGTGTCGGACATCGTGGCACCGAGCCTCGTCTCCAGGCTGCTAATGGCAGAATCAAATGCCTCAGATGACAAACCACCAGCGCTGCTGAGACCATTGACGCCCTTGTTGGCAACCTCGCCCTTATGCGATGCAGCCGGTCCGTTGTTGTTGTTGGCGTTGGACTCGATGTCCTTGCCCTTCTTTTTGCGCTGTTTGCGCTCTGGTTTCTCCGTGTGGTTTTCTTTAGACGACTGTCCGGGCGTTTCAATCTCCTTGGTGTCGTTTTTGGGCCTGGCTGGGGTCGCCGCCTGCTCGATAATGCCGCGATGAGCAGCGGTCTCAGGAGCAGGAACCACCGCCTGGACGGGCTGTGATGGAGTAGGTTCCTTCAAAATTGTCCGAGTGGCAATGCGCACCGGAGTGGCATGTTCTGCGGAGCCATTGGTAACGTCTGCCTGCACAGGCGTCTTCAGCTTAGACACCGTGACAACACCTTCGATGACGGCATCGACAGGATCAAGCACTTTGTTGTCCTTGGACCATCCTAGCTCGGCCTGCTTGACCATCAAACAAGCAACGCCTTTGGAGTGCATGGCGTATAGCTCGAAAAGAGTTGGTTCATCTGTATCTTGGACCATGGCGGGAGTGGCGAGGATGTCTAAGCTGCGGAGGAAGCCACGATTGGCAAACGAATACTCCCGGACACCGCTGATAACAGCAGTACTATCTGGCTGGGGGATCAAAGGGTCCTGGGTAACGAGCTTCTGGATATACTCGGCCTGCGACACGCTCTTGAGGTTGTACTTGGGAGCCGACAAGTGTGCAAAATAGACCGAGTTTCGAGTGGGATGGCCGATGATGATCATGCCACTCGCGGGGTGATACATGACACTGCAAACAGCGTCAGATTCCTTACTGTGGGGGAGGTTAAACTCCTGGACAGGTTTGCCCAGGGCGAGATCCCATAGCTGTAGGGTATGGTTTTGCTTCATGCCGACAATCATGTATCGCAGCGCGCATCGTTTCTGATATGGACGCTGCTTGTCGAGGAGCAGGACAGAGGTCGGCCAAGCCTTTTCACCTTCCGGGGTGCTTGCCAGAGTCATCAGAGGCTCCTTAACCTCCAAGGACGAGTGGGCAGGCACTGGATTTCGAGGATCCGAGCTCTCCTTGACAGCGATAAGGTCACGGACATCCCAGAACTTGACACGGCCAGACTTATCTAGCGATACAACGACCGTGTCGTCCTGGCTAAAGGTAAAGTCCTTACCAGCCTTGCCAGTGTTGATCTTGAGGGAGCATTGACTGAGCAATGCCTCGGTATCTGCTACGCGATCGTGTCCGGGCTTGAATAGGTTATTCTGCAGAATAAAGGATGGCCAGATAAAGTGAATAGACTTGCCGCGACCAACGGCGAAGAACTCGGGGTGGTGGGTGGAGGCCCTGGCGCGAGTCTTGAGCGCACCCCCGGGGGCATCGCCTTCCTGAGAGTTGATGGGGGGCAGAGCGAAGCCATACTGCTCTAGGTGAGGGTCTTCGAGATGATCCTTTTCGCCGTCCTTGATCTGAACCCAGTAAACGGTGCCGCTGATGCCGGTACCGATAATAGCCTCCCGGGAAACACCATCATAGTCAGGCGGGGTGACAGACATGGCGACGTTGAAGATGCGGTCCTTGGTATCCCTAAAAACCTTTGCGTCCTTTCCATCATCCTGTCGAATGACACGTAGGCCACCCTGCTTGGACATACCGTGCGTCATGTAGGTCTGAGAAGCAGTGTACAAGTTGCGATCAATCTGATCAAAGTCCTTCTTGAGGTGGGCAACATCCATGATTGATTCCTCGCGGAACTGCGGTCGAGGCTCGGTAGTATCCTCCTGTAGCGTGATGGAGATCCACGGCTTCATGGGGAAATTGAAGACCTTGACAGAAGGAGGTTCCTTTTCCTCAATGACGACAATTTCGTCTTGATCGGCGCTTTCCCAGCTATCTGCAATTTCATGGTTGTTTGCATCTCTAGATTCGGGAGCATCCTTTGAAAGAGTGTCTTCGGAGGAGCCGTATCCACGATGCTCATGATCAGACTTGATGTCTTCCATGATGTGCTTCTCAATGGAGCGGGTAGCATCAGAATAGTTGGATGGCTGAACCCAGTCACCGTCGTCATGAGGCCTGACGGTAGCACTCTCGGCGTAGTTGGATCCAGTCTCGCGCTCGGCTCTATCCAAAGCCTCCTGAGCGTCACGATCGGCTCTGCTAGCAAGATCATGAACGGCCTCGGAAACAGTCTCCCTGGTCCTATCAATGGCGACAAAGCTACCGAAATCAGAAGTAGGAGGCGTCTGTTTTATGGATTGCTGAGTAGAGTGATGAGACTGGTGGGAATGATGCGACTGGTGAGAATGAAGAGACGAAGCACGGTCGAGCTGGTGTCTAAACTGCTGAGGAGGACTCTGAAGAGGACTCCGCTCGCTGCCGCCAAAGGGGTTAGAGCCCGCTGGCGAGGCCTGATCCTTTTTCAAGATGTGGAAGGGAGGCGGAGCAGACCCGTGGACACTTTTGTTGCTGTTAGGCGAAGATTGATTGAGTGTGCCCACCAAGGCCTGGTATAGAACAGACACATCTGCGGGTTCTTTTTGCGTAGGTGAGAAAATGGGATTGACATTGGCAGGAGCATGACCAGCAAACGCCTCAGCGGACTGATGCTGATATGCTGGCTGCGGGTGATATGAGCTCGGAAGCGGCTGCTGCTGAGATTGCTGCTGAGATTGCTGCTGAGATTGCTGCTGAGATTGCTGCTGAGATTGCTGCTGAGATTGCTGCTGAGATTGCTGCTGAGATTGCTGCTGAGATTGCTGCTGAGATTGCTGCTGAGATTGCTGCTGAGATTGCTGCTGAGATTGCTGCTGAGATTGCTGCTGAGATTGCTGCTGAGATTGCTGCTGAGATTGCTGCTGAGATTGCTGCTGAGATTGCTGCTGAGATTGCTGCTGAGATTGCTGCTGAGATTGCTGCTGAGATTGCTGCTGAGATTGCTGCTGAGATTGCTGCTGAGATTGCTGCTGAGATTGCTGCTGAGATTGCTGCTGAGATTGCTGCTGAGATTGCTGCTGAGATTGCTGCTGAGATTGCTGCTGAGATTGCTGCTGAGATTGCTGCTGAGATTGCTGCTGAGATTGCTGCTGAGATTGCTGCTGAGATTGCTGCTGAGATTGCTGCTGAGATTGCTGCTGAGATTGCTGCTGAGATTGCTGCTGAGATTGCTGCTGAGATTGCTGCTGAGATTGCTGCTGAGATTGCTGCTGAGATTGCTGCTGAGATTGCTGCTGAGATTGCTGCTGAGATTGCTGCTGAGATTGCTGCTGAGATTGCTGCTGAGATTGCTGCTGAGATTGCTGCTGAGATTGCTGCTGAGATTGCTGCTGAGATTGCTGCTGAGATTGCTGCTGAGATTGCTGCTGAGATTGCTGCTGAGATTGCTGCTGAGATTGCTGCTGAGATTGCTGCTGAGATTGCTGCTGAGATTGCTGCTGAGATTGCTGCTGAGATTGCTGCTGAGATTGCTGCTGAGATTGCTGCTGAGATTGCTGCTGAGATTGCTGTTGAGATTGCTGCTGTTGTGGGTGGTGGCCATAGTAGCGATTGTTTGTCTCCGATAGGTGCTCCTGCGATTGCGGCGTGTGCTCGTTGGAACGTGAAGACTCTATCAGCAGTGGCTGATCGGTCTGGCTAGGCTTAGGCCTGTTGAGAAGATTGAGCAGATATGACCTAGTATCAGCAGGCGGCGTTCCACCAGCAAACGGATTCGTGGGCTGCGTCTGGGGCAGCGTGGGAGCAGGCTTAGGGTCATCAATCTCGTGAGCACCTCTCATAAGAGCGGCGAGCAGTCCCTTTGGATCAGCAGCTGCAGGAGCAGGCTGATGAATGCGGGTCGAAAACTGGTTCTGCGACTGCATCTGGAGATGTTGGAGATGCTGATAGTGCTCGTCGTCGTCTTCGTCTTCGTCGTCGTCGTCTTCCACATTGTCTTCCCTTTCGGGCTTCTGCTGCTGGTGGTGCTGCTGCGCCGACTGCGGCTGAGATTGGGGTTGAACTTGAGTCTGAGTCTGAGACTGAGGTTGAGATTGAGATTGTGATTGGGATAGGGATAGGGATTGGGACTGAGCGGGTGACTCGACTGGCTGTTGCTGCTGGTGCTGGTGCTGCTGTTGCTGGGTCGAGGACGACAGCGGAGCCTGAGCCTGATTCTGAGCCTGAGCCTGAGCTTGACCCTGGCTCTGATTCGACGGCTGCGGCGGCTCTCTCGCGCTGCCGGGGCCACTAAACTTGAGCAGGTTGAGTAGATTGGCAGTGCGCTCCGAGTTGGGTCCAACGCCACCAGAGACTGGCGGAGTCGGTGCAGGAGGTAGATCCATGATAGCGACCAGCTGCGAATTGGGAGACGACGGAGTTGATGCGATGCAATGCAGATGACTACCGCTTCCGCGCTGCGCGAGAGGACGAGGAGATTGGGGGGGGGGCGGAAGTGGAGAGTGACCCAGCTCTGTCTCTTAGAAGAGAGAGCGGAGAGAAGATCTGCAATCAGAGGCGTAAATTTAAATAAAGAAAAGAAAAGAAAAGAAAAGAAAAAAAGGACAAGAACAAGAAAAGAGGAGAGCGAAGAGAGGAAGAGGAACAAAAGAGGAGGGTTGATGAGTGGGAGAAAGAAGAAAATTGTGTTTGATGGATTGAAAGCTGCAGGGCAGAAACAGAGAGAGGAAGAAAAAAAAAAAACTTGGCCCCCCCAAGTTGGGTACAATTCACTTTAGCACAGGCAGCCTCACTATCGCGCGGGCAGTACAAAAGCCTTTAGCGCTCTTCTGTTGGCTTAAGCAGCAAACTAGAAGCCAGAATTTAGAAATTTAGGTGGTGGGAGGAGAGATTGACCCCCTCTAAACTCACTGAGAGCCTCCACTAACATAATTTTTTTTTTTACCCTTTTTAATCCCACCAGTTTGCGGCTCTATTTTGCGCACGGGCTTAATTGCGCGGGTTAGTCAGCACAGATAGAAGCTTCGTTCTTGATGCTAGTGCTTGTTGAGATAGAGTAAGAAGATACGATAGGATAGATACAGTGGACGCTGAGATAGAAAGGGGTCATACAGGGTCATACATAGATAGGAGCTAACAATAACAGGTATCTAATCTAATAATATGGTTGATGCAAGACAAAAGAAACGCATACAAGTCAAGTGACAGGGCGAGAGATATCGATGGGCTGGGTCTAGTAGCGGTGTCAACCTCTTCTAACAAGTCTGTACTCTGTACTCTGTATACCTTAGGTAGACTTCCTTTTTTTAAAGTCCACAAAGATAATAGCAATAACAGTTCTCTTTCCATATAAGAATCAACACTCAGTACAAAAAACATTCATAGCACAACTCCCTAAAAGTCCACACCCAGCCACTTACCAAGAACAAAGACTCTACTGCATGTACTCCGTAATGCGTACAAAGCTACAGAATGTACCCACTCTGCCAGCTCACAAAAACTCCAAGCACGTCACAGATGCCCAACCACAAAGCCCGAAAAGAACCACTCACTCGCTTCACATGTTTTTCTCGTCACGCCTCGGACTATATCTTATCCGATAATAGTAATCGACATACGGAGCACGGAGTACTGAGTATCGAGTTTGCAATTCCCTACTGTGGCTCAATTGTAGCCTCGTGTGGCGCAACCCTCTCCGGCTGCGCCTTGCCGAAAGTATTCCGTACCTCATTAATTCATAATGTAATCCATTAATTACCTATAGTAATCCTACTCTTACTCCGTACTCTGTACTACCGACTACCTACCAATTACTTCTAGTTTCTGAAGATCGATGAACGACTCATTCAGTATCATATCCTGTCATTTATCACCTAGAAAATACTACTTACTAACCAACTGATACTAATAACTTCGTATGATTCGCGACTCCTATTCCTCCTGTCTTATCTTTTTTTTTTTTTTTTTTTTAGTTTTTTTTTTTTTTTTTTTTTTTTTTTTTTTTTTTTTTTTCATTTTTCCTTTCCTTCTCTCTTATCATCTCTCTCTCTCTCTCTCTCTCTCTTCTTTCAAAATCACATTAACTTTATCATCTTCTCCCTTTCCCCTCTCCCTCGCCGCCACCCCCCCCTTCTTCGCCACTTTCTCACAAGCTTAGAGCTTCAGAACCCACACCCCTCTAAAGCGTATACATAACTTTACTACTCCGTACCTACTTAACTTACAATCCCTATTACTCCATAACCACCACATCGTATCGTATCGTATCATATCGTCTCGTATCACAGAACACAACACAACACAACACAACAATCGCCATGTTCTGTCTCCGCAGGTTTGTCTCCCTTTCTATATCCAAGTAAAAATGAATTAATAAAAAAATAAAAAAAACCTTTGTCTAACAAAAAAAAAACCCCCCAAATAGCTGGCTCCCTCTCCTCTTCATCCCCACCAACGCCTCTCCAGCCTTCATCTTCCTCTTCTTCATCTGCACCTATTTCCTCAACCGCCCCTGCGTCTACTGCTCCGTCCTCCTACTTATCCTCTTCCTCACATCCTGCAACTGGTCCGACCGATGCTTCTTCGACCTCAGCAGCAACTGGTTTCTACCCCGAGCGAGCACGAGCACGAGCACGAGCACGAGCACGAGTACTAGCACTGCAGCGCAATTCCTACCGCCAGATCATCATCATCAACAACAACAACACCTCCTCCTTCATAGCTACGCCTACAATGAAACCGTCTTCGAAATGTTCAATTCTACAGCCAAGGCTGCCGTCCGCGCCGCCGCACAAGAAGTCGCTGCTCTGAGGAATGAATGGACGGGGCTGGGCGTCGAATGGTTGCGCACTTTACTAGGCAAGAGGGAATGGAGGATCGACTGTATGGATATCTACATCAGATTGTAATAACGAGACGCGAAATCGAAATGACGGGCATACGAATATATTTATACATACATATATTTATACCTATATTTATATTGTATTGGACAATATTACACAAAGCCCCAAAGAAACCGAAAATAAGGGAGACGTATGTCTTCTTCTCTCTTTCTTTCTTTTTTTTTTTGCATTGGCGCAGCATTTGAACATATGGGAAGCAATCTTTCTCTCTATTTTTTTTAAGGAAATATATATATTTATACACAAATCATTCCAACCAACAACTTGGCGACAAGTATATCAATCGGTATTGGGTTGGGAAAATCAAGGGGCACTGTACGGGCAACAAATATTCTCCTTGTCGTTCGTTAGTCCACAAGTTGATGGCATCTGCTTAAGCGCGACATATGTATCAAGTACGCGCAATCATATCTCAACATTGTCGACTAGAACAATATCTTTGGTTTTAGAATAGATGAAATTTAAATAACTATCCTACCAAGCAATTAAATATGCCTTAAAAAATTCTCAACCCAAAGGAATTCGTACAAATGGTATTCACATATTATTATACGCATCTCCAACTAGCTACAGCATCAAATAAACATAAACATAAAAACTTTCTTCATCGCAGCATGCCCTTTTATCTTCCAACTCGTTACTTACTTTATATCATGGTATTCTTCGTCATCGCTGGTCAGGCAGTAAAGAGAAAAGATGAGGGGGGAAAATAAAATCACCAGGGAAACATGAAGCGACCTCCCCACTGAGAATCTGACTGCCCTTCTTCTCCTTCTCCTTCTCCAATTAACTCCTCCTCTTGCGCCGTCATCTCAAGTCCCTCCTCCTCAAGCACTAGATTTTCAGATTCCTCGTCCGTTGCAAGAGTCTCTGCTGCGCTCGTCTCCATCACAAGGTCTTCATCCGCAAGTGTCTCCTCCACAGCGAAGTTGTCATTCAATAGAGAGAATTCAGAATCCGGATGCGGCATCTCAGTGCGCCTAGCAGTGGCCAGCTCTGTGACCGTTGCCGTCATCCATTTTTCAACTGTGTGTGGTTCTAGGGCGGCACAAGGATTTTCTCCGTCAATCTTGACCTGGGGTGTAAATAATATCTCGACCACGGCAGAAGTAGGTGACAACAAAAACTCGGAATCTACCCCTGCTTCTAGTTCTATTTCCTCTACTTCTCCTTCTAGTTGTTCACTAAATTCGTCGGCCACAAAAGTGGTCGACGTTTCGGAGTTGGTAAAGCCCGGCTGGAAGGCAATAATGTCGTCATAGAGTCGATTACTGGCGCCGCCACGAAGGGCGACCACCAAGGTTAGGGCACTCAAGAGGAGGATAACAAGGTTCCTTTTATCATCCATCAATGCCTTGAACGCATTGACAATCACGTCTGGGAAGCCTTGGGGTCGTTGCTGTTTGTGCTGTCCGAAGGCCTCATCTTGAGGTGCAAAGCTCGTCGATGATCGCGCCCCCATTGATGGCCGGCTGCCCATGGAAGTCCTTGCCGACGGCTGCCGAGACTTTTCTCCATACATTTCGCGATATCTCTCGGAAGAAGTTGTGTCATACGACGCCTCTCGCCGTGGTGCATGTTCGTCTTGTGCGACGAAGGAGTCTTCGCCCATATGAAGATGTTCATGCATTGTCTCTTCACCAATAGTAGGGTCGTCGAGATCATCTTCATCATCCAAACCTAGCTCTTGCTCAGCGTCTCGGACGCGGGATGACCTTTGCCGCCTACCTATCCCGGTATTTTTAGGATGAATGACTTTGTCTTGACGCACGGCAAGCTTAATGAGTTCATCTTGGTGCTTGGGGTCGACCATAGGCTCTAGTTCAATATCGACCCGCTCCATCTCTTTCCAACAAGCTTCCCACGCACCAGCCCTCAATAGACCGTTACTAGCGTAGACCTTGACGCGGTAAATCTTGCCGGCTCCGAGAGCATCATATCGAATCTCGGAATGGCAGGTAGAGCACCAATGAGTCTGTTTCTTCTGTCCGCTAGCGCGGGTCGACCCGTCATCATCGTAGGTGTCCTCATCTTCGCTGTCATGTTCATCGGCAAAGGGCATCTCGTTGGAAGGTCCAAGATAGTGTCCACATTCCAAAATGCGCGCTCGTCGCTTGAATGGCAGCTCCAGAGCTTCCAAGAGTCGCTCCTCCATAACCTCAAAGTCGTTGTGAGGGTGAGGCAAGAGAACTCCCCGGTCTTGGATGGTATCGCCAATGGTATCCTGGAGCTGTCGCCAAGCCTCTCGCAATGTCTTGGCTCCGTCACTCAGCTCACTCGTCTTGGCGGTATCTAAAACGTCTCCCCATATCCACCTCAGAGGCAGTAAGGTGACGTGCAGCAGCACAAGTGGCGGGTCATTTCTCTTAAGTCGTGGTGGCGTCTTCTTGGGCGAAAACTGCGCAGACAGGCTTGGCGAACCTAAGTGAGATACCGTAGGCAGGGCACTACGGCGGCCAGAGCGAGGTGCGCCCGAGCCTACAACAGATGGCGCTGGCGAGGACATTTGCATAGCTTTGACAGAGGAGGGAGACCGAAACGGTGGTCGAGGAGTACCCTTGACTGTAGGAACATAGTCCACCTCCCCCTCGTATTGCCGAATGTCAGAGATGCGAGGCGACCTGAGGCCGTCGTGAGAGTTCTTTCTGGGGGCGCCCTCAGATACGGAGCCCATAGAGCTTCGCGGACTGTGATCACTGAAGACGTCGTCTTCGTTTTCGTGGTGGGAGCTGTTGTCACCGCCGTCAGCAGCAGCCTCGTGGGACATTTCGTCGTCGTCGTCGCCGCCGTAATCGTATGATTGACGAGCACTGTCTTCTTCAATGTCGTAGGGATAGTCGTCTTCCATGCTAAGACTACCGAATGAGGCGGCCTGGCTCTTGCAGGCTGGGTCGATGTGAATGTCGAAGTCCAGATCCTGTCGCCTCATCCGCCGGGGCATGAGGCAAAGGACGAGGAAAGGTGAGAGGATTTGGGGTCCTCGGAGTGCGGGCTATTATGTACGCTTGAGAAGGCAGGGTTGAAATCAATCCCCAACACTTGCAGATAGACGCCCACTTGAACAAGAAATAATAATTATGATACAATTAAGAAAAAGAAAAAAAAGAAAAGAAAAGCACAAGGGGATGGGAGGGGGGGAAGGATCAGAGATTTACCAATAGAGGGTGAGATGTGATATTGAAATACTGTATCCAAAGAGGCGACTGCAGATGTGGCTTCGCATGGTTGGCCCAGCCTCCCAGCAGGTGGGTTTGTTTACACCGGTTGCTGGGTCAATGTGTGGGTGGGGGCTGTCCACAGCGCTGAGCATGATTGGTGAATTGATATCCAGGCGCTAAGCGACGCCCAACAACCACTAAAGTGACAGGCCTGAGGCCCTATGAAACCCCTAGAAGGTACATCTACTTATGTACACGCTGTAATGCTTCAGGTAAGTAACTCGATAGAGGTGCTGAGACAGGCTTTTTGTCGATTTACTTCATGCAAGAAACGTGTCAAGCAGGGTGGATATGCAAGAGGGAGGACACAATATACTCGTACATCACACCAAGTGGCAAACCACTTCAACGAGATTGTGACTTACCTTGAATACCGGGTACTTCGATGCCTTACCCTAGAGAACTCGAGTCCCTGTTAGTGGTCCACAATTTTCGATTTCTTGCCAGGGGACATGAAACGATTGACGAACATGATGCCCAGCCAACTATGGATTGTTACTCGTAGTCGAGGCAGCAACTTGTTTGTTTACTGTGACGACTGCAACGTCAATGCCAGGGGTAAGGAAGTGATGAAAGGCGGTTAACCTGGAGATTGCTGGCTGGACTATCATCATCAACCTGGACCTACTACACTATTGTACGAATATGTACTCCGAAAGCTGATATTGATGGCACCTCTCATGTCCCAACAAGCAACATAATCACTAGTACATACAAGTAAGTACTACTAGACTCTACAGAGCAAAGTGGCAAATGCATACGAGCGCTATAATACTCACCGCCATATTCAATCTATTTGTTGACAAGTTGATCTTCATCTCACCCAGGCTATACAGAGTTACTAGTCTCCAAGTCTTGAAATGACTCAGCTGAGTTCTACTGTATAAACCGATATTCCCGGCAATCTTATTCCGTAAGAGGTATTTTGTATGAGAGAGCAGTGGTTTATAAGTAGTTATATATAAGTTGGTCTATAAATGGTATATTGACAGAAAACATCATCACTCACTTTACTTCATCTCCCCCTCGCAGACAAATTGAAATTGACTCTATTAAACTTGTTAAAGATCTAGCTAGACATCCATCTATGTACATACTTCTTACTTTATATGCCAAAAAGAACGAAACGACCTTTGTATCCGATCGATCACAACAGCCACCAATAGCCTTAATCCCAACATGACCATACTATACACACCTACTCATACATATACATGTACCCAAGATATACATACAACTCTATTCGCCTTATTTATAGCTCAGACGCAACATTTTCCAAGAGATTCACTCCACCAGGCATATTCTGTGTGTAGCGAGAGTTAAACTTGATCACGTCTTTGACTCTACCGAATGTGCCTTGATCAATGTGCAGCGGCTCGCTGCTGATATACCACGAGACTCCCTCGCTGCAAGGAGGAGTCGTCAACGAGCCAGAGTATCTAAGCGGATTAGCCAAAAAGAAAAAGAATATGCTGCAATGTCGTATCATTGGAGTCCGTCTTACTTGAATACAGTGTTAGATTTGAGGTGATTCTCCAAGCCAGCAAACGCAAGAGGCCCTGTGAGAGCTGTTTCACCAGGCGTGGCAATCTCAGAGACGAAAGCGAAGACAGATGTCAACAACGGGTCGGCAAGTCCAAGCCCAATCAAGAAAGCAACGACGGCAGTGGATTTGTCTATTTAAAAATTGGATGGTAAGCAACGTTAGAATAGCAAATCTCTTTCAGCATTGCAGCCTTTAAGCTGCGCAGTGCCTTCCAATAGGAACAAAACATATATTATATATGTATGTATATATATATATATATATGTATGTATGTATATGGTAAAGGGTAAGTCGAGAATGGCTCACCTTGGGCTGAAAACACAAAATGCGCCTCCATAGGATAATACTCCATGTCTACCCGATGTTCACTAGGAGTGTGAAAGTGGAACTGAGCCAAGCTATAGGTCTTACCGTCGGCCTTGAGTGTTCCATTGACAGGTACCTCAACAGTGGTGCCCAGATTCTCAAACTCGGCTCCATGAGGGTAGGTATCCACGTTAAAGGAAATAGAACTGCCGGCAACAACTGAGATGGAAGAATCCAGATTGATGGGAGACTGATGACGACCTGTAGCGCAGAGCTTGTTTGCCGTTTTGTCGAGGCTGTACCAATTTAAGGGGCCATTGAGTCCGGTATAACCAAATGTGCTTACTGGAACGTTGTGTTGACGGGGATAGAGATGGGTTCCATAGTCGCAAGCCGCCAGTGCGGGAGCAACTAGAGAGAGTGTAATAGCAGTCAGATGCGTGAGTCTGGTCATGTTTTTACGGAAATAAGAAATAAACTTAAATCTCATGAGAGGTTGAAGGTTGAGATAGGCAAAGTCGAGGAGACGATTGGAACTGCAAACCAGCCAGGGGGAAAAGAAATGAGCTTATATTTCTATCACATATAATACTCCGTATACTCCATAATCTCGCATACGACCCTTTTCAACCCCCCCCCTGCGGCTCAACTTCCTCAATGTCATAACCGGTTCATACGAAGTACGGAGTACAGGAGTACATAAATGCAACTTCATCTAGAACTTTAATTCCTAGATTGGACAGCCCTCAGCTACCAGACTATGCCAATTGAAGGCCTATTATCATGCCCGGGATTTCCCGTATTTTCAACAGTCCCACCGGGTCAGGATGCTTAAGCTAGAAATACGACTGAAAGCGGGGAAAGGTTAGATTTGAATGATCATTAGTACTTTATATAGTATATGGATCGTGTGAGTTTATCGAATATCAGTGCCGGGCATCTTTTGCAAAACCTAAGCCGTGTAAGTTCTGGTCTCAAACCCCTCGGGTTGCTTACGCTTCGTAGTTTCTGAATTGGAAACGCTTTTAAATATTTACAAGGTCCGGCTTGGAATTTTTCAGCTGCCATTATTCAATTCTGCTTAGACTACTCCGTACTCCGTAGTGGAAATGAATTAATGTTTAATGTTGCTATTCGGCATTCGGGAAGTAGCTAAAGAACTCCGCCGCAATCATCAATATCCACTTGTTCCACGGAACCTTCTTTTTTCTTGACTTCGGAGCGATAGCTGTTTATTATGACTCCGCGGTATCTGATTTGGCTCCTGGGTGCCGTGTGATTATGGCCAAGTGCTCATGAGCATCTTCAATAGCTTGGTGCAATTTGTGTTGATTTTTCATTTGATAAAGATATGAATCAAGCATGGGCATCTTTTAGTATTGATATAGGAATTGGATTGAACTAAGCATGTATTGATGTTAATATGGTCACTATTAAGCATAAATAACATGTAATGCCCATGCACAGCAACGCCAATGGATCATACTATAAATGAATAATGAAGTACGAAGGTGAAGTACGAAGGTGAAGAAACTAAGAAGATGATGCAAGCTATGCCAAACGACATAATTGGCGTTGATAGAGTGGCAATTTCTCTGCTCAATTGTTTCACCTACCACGACATGTTCACACTGAAAGATATATACTAGCCTGCGCGGAATCGATAGCTCACTTGAAAGTACTTGTTCTTTTATATCCCCTTATATCTGATCATAAGTATTATCGGTTATTTTAAAGACATATAGCTATAATTGAGTCATTGGTTACTCTAAGCGGTAGATTTTTATAGTATATCAAATCTATGTTTCTTGTTGGTAATACTTGATGATAGCAGACCAAGTCCTCATAATTGACCGGATGCCATTAATAGTTCCGTGTAATTTGTCCCTTATCGCCTTTTCGCGTAAATATCCTTACAATTCGCAGTAATTTTTAGTGACACTGACAATCTCAGTCTTGGTAGGCTTAGTAGCGGTTGTAATAGCAGCGGTGATACCCCAGCAAGAGCAAGCAGATGAATAAATAGAAGCGGCATCGCAAGCAGAAGCATATACAGGGATGGTGGTGGGATGGACAATCACAGCTGTGTACGCAAGGTCGCGCTTTGCTTTGGGAGTCTCCTCGGCGTCAACAGTAATGGTGATGGTGGTAGTTCTTCACATCTATCTAGTTAGCAGACTGTAGCTTGTATAGATATTAAATATCTTCTTATTTAATATAAGTAAATGAGAGTCTAAGAAAAGTGGAATATACGTAGCCTTAGGAGTGACAGTAGCTTGCATGAAGCTAGAACAGTCTGACTGGCGGGATGTGATGGGGAGCAACCCATCACGAGTACCGGTCACGGCGCGAGCGCAATTGTCTGCGTTGCAGCCACGCTTCTCGACAACGCCAGCCATGACAGCGGCAATGAACAACAAGATAGCGGCGGCCTCCATCTTTTCAATCTAGGAGAATCGATATTTGCATGGATAATAGGATAGAGCAGATATGTAGTTGGGTGATACGGGTCAGTATAGGAACATAAAGGGAATGGCAAGATTGGGTAGAGAGACCCTGTTGCTTTATAGTGGTGTGCTTTGAATGGAGACTTGGAGATGAAATTGGATTTGATCCCAAACTGTAGGTGCAAGAGAGACGAGGAAAGGATGCAGCGGGTATACTGATGGTCTCTTTCTCCACGCACGTTTCTCCCGGTGCGACCAGCCGAATGAAGCTGCATGACCTCTTTATCAGCTTATGTCCATCATGAAAGCTAACATTATTTACTAGAGTTCATTAGCTCGATATTTTTATAGAGGACATCCTCACCTATTAGAGCCTCCATCTCCCTCATGAGGCGGATCTCAGTCTAGGGTTGAGAGATAACAGAAAGCATGTGGTATCAAGAATGTCGAGTTGCCTTCTCTCTGCACGCACAAACACACATCTTAGCTTCAACCTAGACAAGCAATGTTGTGCTAGCAGAGAGAGTATGAGACCGACGGGACACACTGCCACGATGCATATACAATTCTATGGTGGTTTGCTGATTCGTTTGCTAATTCGTTTACTGATTCGTTTGCTGATTCGTTTACTACTACTGAGACTAACTCCTTCATGACGCACTAAAGTCATGTCTGTCCTAGTGACAGGGCGAGTCTCGTTAGACTACTCCTGCGTGAGAGTCTGCGTCAGATCTAAACACGGTAATGTGTCGTCCAAATCTGATTTGTACGAGTCTCTTAACGTAACCTATAAAGGAAATAAGCACGAATACTCGCTCTTCTCTAGAGGACCGTCTAGACTACAGGTATCAGGACGCTTATAGAACTGTATTGCCCGTTGCGGTCTTTGATGAGCTGATTGACAAGCTTTTCGATTGGATGGTCATGGAAGAGGCGGGAAAATGGTATTAATCATGGCATTCCCGGCCAAGAAGTATAAATAGAAGAGAGGCAGAGAACAAGCACTACCTGTGCATCAATCTAAAGAAAAAGAAGATTTTTTTTTATAGCTATTTATCTCTGCAATTCAAGATAGAGTCATTTTCTAGAGCCATCTACGCTTTAGCACTAATAGATATGCTCGTAGATGCCCTCGGCATATTATGGGCTGCGCTCATGCTATGGTTTGAAAGCTGGTCTAACGGTTTGCATTGTCAAGGTTGATGGCGGAATAATGCGTCAATGGCTCATGGTGGTGCTACTTGTAATAAGTTTCTGTAGCGATAGTACAACAATTCGGATATCAATATGGTATTCAGAGGTGTTGTCACTGTCGTAGGAGAGCGGCCTAGATGTGCTCATTAAGCTCACCCACCATCAACATGCGACGAGCTGCCGTCATAGCTGGACTTGTCAGATATCAGATGAATATTAGTTTGCTTAAGTAATATATAATAGATATAGGATAGATTGCCAAGTCATAATCGCTCGTTGGCAGATGGATGGGGTGAATGGTGGCTAAGCAGCGAGTAGAGGGATGATGCGCTATCCAAACCCTGTTGCTATGGCTAAAGACTGGCTATCTAAAGGCATGTCATGAAGTGAATCTTATATATCCAATCCTAAGTCCGAGAAAATTTCGAGTTGGAGCTTTCCTTCTTTTTCTAACTGCCACAAAGTAATTGACCAAAAATAGAACCCTCTATAACTGTTATATCTTATAACCAAGCCCGCGAGGCCCAGCTATGCAGAACAAGGAAGAGAGCGACAACTCCAAAGAACCGCCATAGCCAGAAGAGATTGGCCGCTCTATTGGACACATATTGTCGTCTCTGCTAAACCACTACAACGCACTGAATTATACATACCTATCTATATAAATGCGTAGAGCTCACATAAACCAACACTTGACTCCGTGGCTTGTGCTCCAAAACAAGGTCTGATAACCCCATCGGCAGCGCCCAGGCTATATAGGGCAATCATAATCAACAAATCAAGAGATAAGATAAAAAGTAAAACTTGCCACTTCAATCACACCTGTTTCATCCAATTCCTCGCCTGATAAATAAACAAAAAAAGAATATTTCTTGACCGAGACAGGGGTCGAACCTGCAACCTCCTGATTTACTTAGTCGTAGTCAGACGCTCTGCCATTGAGCCACACGGCCGTTTAGATGGGCTGCGAGAGCCGATATTCGCCTCATGGATTGTCTCAATCTGCCTGTAGAAACAACATGCTTTCACAACATTCCATTACATCCAAGGAGCTGCTATTATTTATCATCTCGGATTCACAGCTTGGTCAAGAACGCGCGGCGTACATGCAGCTTCTTCAGGAGACAACTTGTCTTGCCCTAACTATACAGCAGTTGAGGCTGTGTAAGACATGCAATAATCTACTCTGTACTCCGTATAGTCGAGATCTATGCCTAACAAGAATCCCAAAGAAAAGAAAAGAAACAAAAAAGAACCTCCTGCCTAAGATGTCCATCGATGAATAATAGCCTATAATCATCACCCCGCTTGACTACAATCTGCCAACCAACAACTCAACTCAATATGGTAGGTATAATGCAGACTCCTCTCCAAGGTAGTATCCGCGACATAAGTCCTCAGCTTAAAATAGTACTTGTTGCATATAGTAAAGGCTACGGAGTACTCCGGACGGACTATATTAGCTATGTTTCAGCTATACTACTCATAGCCTGGTAGGAAGTAGTAGGCGAATATCTTTATCCAAACACCGCAGAAATTAAAAATTAAAAATTAAAAATCCTAGGAACTAGGAGATATTCGTCTCTGCGAGAATTCGTCCATTGGCTCTCTTTATACAAGAGAGAAAGACAAAAAAGTGACCGAGACAGGGGTCGAACCTGCAACCTCCTGATATACTTGATCGTAGTCAGACGCTCTGCCATTGAGCCACACGGCCAATCATGTATTAGATGATCGTTATTCCTAACTAGGAAACTAATCGCATTTGGCAAGCCCGAGGTATTCTTCTATCTAAGTGGCGGCTTCTACTGTTGTCTTTGGCAGGGCAAATTGCTCAATAGAACATGATTATCATTACAGATTCTATTTCTAATTCGTATGCTCTATCATATAAATACCCTCTATTGTACCTCGTGTATTATACATATTATTAACTCCCAATGCAAAAACACAAACTCCTTGTCTATATACTAAAAATCTATATGATAAGTCTCTATGCCGAAAGTATTAGTAAAATCGTTAGTGGTATCATGAATGCTCTTCACTTTTTTTCAGTAACTTCGTTATAATATTCAAGCCCCCTTCTCCAAATGCCCGGGGAGGCCATGCCATTCGCAGTCTGTCCCACCATACGGTCTCTGGATCCGTAAAATCCGTGCCATTCCTCATCAGATAGGCTGATATGGTCAGGGTCAACGCTCTCCGAACGTCTGAGCAATCCTATGCTCCTCATCCATTGATATGCAAGAGGTGGTCTAATGGCCACTCTCGGGAGGTCGCTGGGGGGGACATCTTGAGCAAAGTGTATGTGTAAATCTGTTGCTCGACTAGATACTAATAATGACCCAGCTAATTCTTGGGTTGGTGATCTTGTCTCCAGCTCTGTCGTGAAAGTATGCTCGCTAGATGTTTCCGGAGAATCCATTAGCCTCGGCGACATATTACGCATAGCTGTGGTGGATATGGTATTGTTGAGCTCCGGACTTGACTCATTGATATGATCGTTGGCCATATGTGTAAAGGTCTCGACAGTCATGGGGGCAGGGCAATACCGTCTATTCTGAGTACGTTCATTCAGAGGGCTCCTGACTGTGAATGTATGCGGACTAATGTTCCGTTGACGATTATGACGAGTTGCAGATGTAGCCTTTCGATGAGATCGTGAGCGACGCGTTGATGTATTGATAGAGATAGAACGTGTATCTCTGCTATCGACATCCGTCTTGCTCGTTTTTGATTTCGACTTGGATGAGCCAGACTTCCTGGATCTCCCCAGATGCACAGCTAGTTTATCGATGCGACGGATCAGTGCACAAGCTGCAGCAACTACTAATGCAAGAAAGGCAGCTGCGCCTCCAACCATGCCTCCCAACTGTGCAGTCGAGAGACTATCGTCTTGACTATCATCGCCATATGTATCGTTTGACAAAGGCATAAATTTTGGAATGGACGTGGGGTAAAATTTAAGCTGCTGGCCAGTGCCACCATTGTCGGTTCGATCATCCAAAGTGTCAAGACCTGTCGGAATGCTTGGACTCCTGATAGTGGTTGCGGTTGTGGTGATTGTGGCCGTAGTACCGCTTTCTGTAGTAGTAATGGCCATTGTGACCGTCACTGTAGTTGGCTGAGTTGAATAACACTGGTTGACACCACAACCCATCCCATTGGGGCAACACCCGTAGCCAAGAGATGATGGGCAGAGATGCTGGCCAGTCGGACACGAATACGTGTACGACACCTCAGATGGAGATACACATTCGCCATCAGCTTGGCAAACTAGCCCATTAGGGCAACATCCGCCTAAATACACACGTTAGATACTTGTGATTTGAAGCGAGGCAGAATATGAAAATAATACCTACCTCCGTGTTCTTTTTTGCAAGAATGCCACCCAGCCTTGGTCCCACATGTTCCAGCGATACTTGTCGTTGCGTAGCAGCTATTTATCGCGCAATCATAATTCTCTGGACAACAATTTCCACCCAAGTTTGCCGGGCAAAGCTTCATGCCAGAACCACACACATCGTCTCTCCGCTGTGGTAATGTGGGAGGCTGGGTCATCTGCGGCGCCTTCGTCACTCGATGGACTCCATCATGCCGCTTGAAATCTAGAGCATTTACGGCTAAGCCATAAAGTGCCACGAGTAGAGGTAAACTACGGACGGCCGGCGCTGAGACAAACATTGTGACTAGCTGCAAGCGCAACGGAGTATCTGAAGCATGCCAAAGCCTGAGATAAGGATGAAGTGAGATATCGATTTCTCTGCTCACTCAACATGAAAAGAGTAGTTGAAGGTGGCAATACAGAGCAAAGATTTCCGTAATAATAATAAAGGGACCTGAGAAGCAGGGGAAGCCTTTTTGTATGTGTTGCTTGTTTGGTGTGTGTATAACCTCTTGGAAAATATTCCTAGCCGGTTGTTATAGATATGCCACAGTTCTACTCGCAAAGTTACGAGGGGGTCAATGATTAAATAGGCTTGACATGATACCACCATCAGCCCGCGCTCTGGATTCGAGGCTGAAAAGCGATCGAGGCTGAACATCAGACGAACTAAGCGCCGGTAGACGATAGATTTTGACATATTAACGCTGAAAGCATTCTCAAAAGGTGGAGATGGCAGCTGGACTCAGCCAACAGGCGAGCGAGCTCACCCATTTGTTCGAGAATATTCAAAAGAATTTCCTCAAGGCATCGCAGAGATGGGATGGTTTCATTGCAGCACTCAGACTCAGCATCGAGGCTGAGGCACTGCAGTGTGGGAGCATCGTCCATAAGCTCCATTAATCCGAACAAATTTTCGATGCTCGCCATTGGCTATTACATGACAGCTCGCGTGGCTCTCGCGTGCTGTGCCAATTACAAGCTACATCTTGTGGTGATAATGAGGGTCTCATCTCCCACACCATTGGCTGTTCAAGTTGAATGCAACGTACAAGGCCACCAATAATGCGATACTGTGGCATTGGACACCCCCTCGTTTCAAAATGTGCCAAATATAGATCATGTGTCTGAAGGCTCGCCCATCTGGTGAGTTGGTTCCAATTAGCTTTGATTACGGAGTTCGGAGCGTTCTGAAGCAGACGCTGAGCATCGCCGATTCGGTTGAAGGGTGCTGTCAGATGAGAGAACGAGGAGGCTGGGCCATACAAGAAGTGCCTTATGTTCCTGTTAGGATTGAGGCGCACTTGGAAGAGTGATTATCGATAGAGAGTGTTTACTGGCTAGTGTTATCTAATCGGGTCAGCACGTTATAGTAGAATTGCGGAGCAGCACTACGACAGGAAGGGAGAGCAGCACCATGTGCCCCCAACTTCAGAGCCGCAACACAATCACCAATACCACAAGGATCGAATACATAATAGATTCACGCAAAAAGAAAAAAAAAAAGGTGCATCTAGTGGGTCGAGCTTTAGAGTCCCTGAGTCTAGACTTTGCCAATGCGCCTCTCATGACCTCGCTGTGCCACTTTGAGAGGAATAAAGAATATCGCGCCAGGACACTTCGTATGCGGCTCCAAGCTCCTCGTTGGAGTGATTTGATGGGATGGTGATGGAGGCAAAAATGGATCTCGGAGAGAGAGGCTCGGGCCGTCGTTAACAACAGCGCAGACAACGAGACTGACTACTTACCTGTACTACTTGTACATGCAGGTTGAGGTATAGATATGCGAGATGATTTGTAAACAACTGCTAATATAGAAGCAATCTGTACCAGTACGAGGGTATGGATGGAATATTGCGTGCTACTGGCAGTACCTTGAACAAACGACGAATCGCTGTCTCTATTCACTACATCTCATCGGTATGTACTCGTAGATTTGCTACTCCATTCTCCGTACAAAACGCGGAGAAAACAATTTCTTCGCTAACCCCAGACAGCTTCCCCGCTCCATATGCAAAAGGCCTGTTATACGGTTGAACTGACTCAATGTTGTCTGCTTTTTCCAACTAGACCTTGCCAGATTGCTAGGGGCCTTGTCCCTCTGCTCCCAAGCCTTGCTGTCGTCGTGACCAATTTTCCCGAAATCGGTCAATCCTCCGACCTGCTGCGGAGTAGAGCAATACGAAAGCGATAGTTTCCCGCGATCCCAGGTTCTTTTCTTTTGCTGAGCACGTCCGCATAATGTTGACCAGCAAACGGATGATGCAGCGTGAAAGACAAGTTCAGCTCCCCTCATGGTGAATCTCCATGCAAGACAACCATAATAGCTTACTCCTCATATCTCATACAGTATCTGTAACTGCTTGACTGCATAAGACAAAGATCTTCAGGCCTACTTGTGGCAAACCCCGCATAGTGCCTCCACTTTTTGGCCTCCATGGTCGGGTGCCTTGACCGTGGCTTGTTGGCTTGCTCGAACACGGATCGTTGGTTAAATTAGTGACGTGAAGGTAGCTTTGTCGAGGCAAAACAGAGTGGGACACTGTGGAAGGGATTGGGGACGGGCTAATAACTCCATGTCTAAATCATCCTACGAATCTGCTGACCTTTTCATCCAATTCCTTTCCACCTACTCTATACCCAATCCTTCGACTTTGATCCATCTGGCTGTCCGCGCGTGCCTTTGTTTGCTTTGGAGACGGCTTATGTCCCTGGCGACAACTTCATTCACATAACACATCCCGAGGCTCTGCTTCGTCGGCAATGCCATCGCGGCTAACAATTGGGTGCCTTCTATTTTTCCCACAGCCAAAGTCAATACCCGTAACCTTTAAAGGGCGCCAGGTTCAAAAGCTTTGCTCCAAGCGCTTGTCCGGCTTAAATTCGTATCAATAAATGATGGGCCGTTGAGAACTTCGCCACGCCGACCCTCCACCAGAAAATCCTCGGAATCACCAAAACAACTAGTTTTTTCCGAAATCGTTCAAAGACATGTTGTTATATACGCGACTCGCTCCGCCAAAAGCTCCAAAGCGCCGTTCTAGAGCAGGTAAGTTGATCTCGGAGCGCGCCGTTCACTCTATCTCTATACATTAAAGAAGGAAAAAGAATATGTTGAACTATACTAATCGCCTCCGTTGCTAAACATAAAAGGGTGCAACTACTGGTAAGCTGCTTTCTTATTTTTTATGGAGTCAGTCACTGGAAAACCAGCCACTAACTCAGGTTTTCTATAGCAAGGAAAAGGTAAACATGTCATATCATATCTTACCAACAAGTCCTTCTTTTCTGCATCCATCTAACACTGCACGGTAGAAGAAAAAATGCGATGAAATCAGGCCTATATGCAGTCGCTGCCAGGACCATGGCCAAAACTGCGTATATGAACCTATCAAGCCCCGCCAACGACGGAGGCAAGATTCGTTTGATGACATTTCCCTAAATGGAATCTCAGCATCAAGTCTGCAGGATTATCAGCTATCCCGAGCCGCTCAGAAGCGTATCGATATGGAGCAAAGGGAAGCAACTTTGTGGTACTCTGACACCCGACTTGATGGCAGTTTTTGTATGAACGAACACACAGAGCAAACCTTCTCACCAATCAAGCGCAGCGAAGAAGATGTCACAGATATTGTTACGACGTGGATTCCCGATACTGCGGAATACGACTGTTATTTGGACATCGGTGACTTTGACTTTACCGCGCCAAAAAGTATTATAAAGCAGGAAGAAGAAGAAGAAGAAGAAAAGGAAGAAGAAGAAAGAGACGAAGGTAATCAAAGCATCTCTGCTATCGATATTGCAACCTCCGCCACTACCCTGCCATATCATTCACTCGCAATGGCTGCTCCCGTATCGATTGCCACCCCTAATTTCGAAGTCAGATTCCCTGCCTTTGCTGAGATTTCTCAGCAGACCAATAGACGAGCTCTGGTCGATCACTTTGCCAACGTGTTGTCCCACCTAATCGTCTTACGCGAGGACGAAGGCAATCCTTTTCAGCAGCTAGTCTTGCCACTATCTCAGAAAAGCCCTGTTGTTTTGAATGCAATATTTGCCTTGGCCAGCGCTCATCTAGAGCACCGAGGGGTGCACAATAATGAGAAGAGTGTATATTTCCATAACCAAGCAATTCATGGGCTGGCTACTCTGATAGCAAAAGGGTCTAATGCGAGTCAAAATGAACTTTTGGCCGCTATTATCCTCCTGATTTACTATGAAGTGGTAAGTTTTCAGCACCATCCCGCCCCATGCAGTTAGTGCCTCGTTATGCTAAGAAATAGTACAGCTGGTCCAAACTGGTCGTTCGAATATCGTTGATGGACATTTGAAGGGTGCTATGGCTATAATGAGCAGCAGCAAAGCTTTGACTGACCCAACCGGAGCTTTCTTGGAACGGGTGAGCTCAGTTCTACGAGTTACAGCTTAAGGATTTCATCAACTAACTGGGGCAATATGAAAGGCTTTTCGGTTCTATGACGTTATTGCAGCATTATCTTTTGGCTCTACGCCAATTTTACCCCTACCTGGTAGCGGAAATTCAGCCCCCTTCCCTCCCATTGACTGCCGCGGTGCTACTGTTCCAGTTGGAAACGTTGACACACTGCTTGGAATGGCTACCTCGTTATGGCCTATAATCCATCGACTCTCTACTCTAGGCGGCCTGAAGCGAGATCTTCATTCCGCCGAAGTACGAGGTGACAGTTCGGAAGTAGCAATATTACGGACCGAGTTCGAGACTACGGCTTCCGCAGTGGAGCTTGCTCTAGAAGAGTGGGTTCTACCACCTGAGGAAGCTCTGCTAGATGAGAATGAAAACCCGACTAGATTAGGGGTTTCAGCGAAGAAACAGATGCAAAGCATCCTGAACAGTGCCATGGCGTATCGACACTCTGGATTTGTTTACCTGTACCGCGCAATATACGGGTGTGGTCGGCGCCATGCAGTAGTACAGCGCCACACGCATACAAGCCTTACCCACTGTGTTGGAACGGTCAAAAACGAAGGTCCCATGGGAGCTCTACTCTGGCCGCTTTTTGTGGCTGCCTGTGAAGCGATTGACCCGGTTGACCGAGATCTTGCCCGAGAGGTATTTGCAGCTATACGCCAACGGCAGGGCATGACCAATATCGAACGAGCGAGGTACATTGTGGAAGAGGTTTGGAGACGTGCAGATAATGGTGAAGACACTGAAGACGAAATAGTGCATATAAATGCACGAAAGAAGGATTTATGGAGGAGGGTAAGTGAAGATATGGGGGTAACTGTTGTCTTTGGGTAGAGACAGTAAGCGGTCGAAGTACAAGTTTGGGCAGATGGAAAGAAATTTCAACGGCAACATGAGGGTTGAATGATTTGTGTTTTTTTTTTTTGGGTTTGCAACAAGTCGGATTTGGGCGCACAGGGAATATTATATATTTACCCATGGCCCTCTGAATTCTCGAAATAGGGAGTTAAACGGGTATTTGGCATACAAGACGAGAGATGAAAGATATCCAGGTGGCCAACAAGGAAAGTGATACTTTAGCTAAATCTTTGGTGCCTAGCAATAATATATGGCACCAAGATGAGAAGAACAGGAGGAATTCGAGAATGAGAGATGGTATATCTAGCACAGCGTTGACGTGCAAAACAACAATAAAGTCCCCCCCCCCCCTTTTTTGCAAAACAACAATAAAGTCCCCCCCCCCCCTTTTGTTTTTCACCGTCACATACTAGTCAACAACTCACTGAATGTCTGAAACACTGCATACATGCGTGATATTGTTGAAAAGGAAGTGAAAAGAGAAATCGCAAGAAATCAATAAATTCAAGTTTTTCAAAGCTTTCGTATTCTAGGCTATGAACATCTAGCGTTAGCTTGGAGAATCTGAGGTAGTGTAAAATATGACTCGTTATACCTGTTTCAAGAGAGTTGATGCGTGAGATGAGGCAAGATGCGGTATGGTATATTGATATATTGAAGATAGGACAAGGACTAATAAGTTTACTACCAAGAGATGTATCTTTTTTTGCATCAATGAATGACAAGACCTTGAAGCCCCCTATCATGCTCTCATCAGACGCCCAAATGCCTATATTGGAAAAGCCAAGGTGACAGGGATCAGCCGAAGGCGAAGATGGCTGACTCGGTCTAAGCCATACCGAGGCAGTTTCTAGCAAGAATTGGTTTGTTTTGTACTCCGTATAGCAATCCATACGAGAAGGGGCATATATATGTATGTACAACTTGTAACGATCGATCACTACCTAGTAAGATGTTAATAAATAGACTGAAACGATGTCCAACAAATATTCTTTGATGCAATTTCTAGTCTCTTGATGAGTTTATCACCCAATTAGAAGATTATAGCCAGCATTGGCGGCTAGCAGCGATTACAGTTGGAGCTAATCTAGCCTTAATTAAAGCTTCACCTACCTGGAAGCGAAGCCCCGCGATGGCGGATGGCTGCTGTTAGGCTAGCATCCTAACCTAGAGTAGGTACGGAGTATTAACTACCAGAGTAACCCTCGGATCCGGAGTACGGCTTGATGCATCAGGATATTTTACCTCTGTATTAACAGTGGGCATTCTTTCATTCAAGATACTGTTAGTAGAGTAACTCGTTCTTTATAATACAGAGCATAGTGTGTCAATGCAATTGTCAATACAATACGGAGTAGGGCTTCTTCTTCTTCTTACTATAGCAGCACCATGACGTCTGCCTGCTATAAGGTACTTCTAGTAAGCACCTTAGCACGTACCAGACACCGAGCATGGGTCCAGGTATCTTGTCACTCGGCTTTCGCCACAGCCAAAACGCTTCTTCCTTGATCTTCGTCCTACTCCATATTCCATTCCACGAACAGAAAACAATTTCAACCCAGCAACAATGTCCGCAGATGTCTCCGTTCCCCTCTAAGTCCATTGGGTTGATGCCATTTTAGTAGCAGCGAGAAAAGTTACCGAATCGACAGACTCTTTTTACTGAACGCCTCCATCAAAAAAAAAAAAACTTCCATATCCCCTCTTCGCCGCTTCATTCAAGATCACATTCATCAGATCAGCTTTATAGCTTGCCAGGGGGGGTTTTCATCAAGTACGAAATAGATCGTGCCAATTGCTATTCATTGATTCATATCTTTTGACGCAAAGCCGCATGTGTCTTTGCTCTGCATCACCATCGCCATGGTCTAGCCATGACCACGCTGCTCAACAATCGGCCGGATTCTGGTCCCCCGCCACGTCAGATTCGCTTCGTCCATAATCAGGGTCAACCGCCGTCTAAGAGACGCAGAATCAATGCCGCGTATGTCTACCGTACCGTTTGCTTCTTTCTATATTTGTTCATCTGTCTTGGCTATCATTTTCGTTTATATTTCCATTTTCTGCTTTGCCAATGGTAGCGTGGTTGATGGCCACACTAGATAGATAGATCTCAGGTCCATACATACATAATCCTACCCAACAGCGCAACGTCAGAAATATCCAAGCTAACCAAAGATCTCTCTTTTATTTTTGCGATATAGATGCTTGACCTGTCGAAGGCGAAAGACGAGATGCGCCGGCGAACGACCGCAATGCTCAACATGTACCAAAAATGGCCATGAATGTATGGGCTATCCTGAAGATAAGAGAGAGGGTATCGAGTTCTCTGGAGCGAGATTAGGCGACGAAGATGGAGCGCCGGCCGATGGTTTCCACTCAGGAGATGAGCATGTCAAGATAGCTAGGAAGCATCCCGTTTCTATATCCGAGACTCGTCCAACGTCCTCTGGCAAAGCCGATGCGCTGATGACCTCTAGCTCCACATCAGCTTCAGCAAAACGACCTTCTACGTCACCCATTATCGAACAAAGTATCGAATTGGAGGCTAATGTCAATCCTGGCGATGGAGAATTACAGCAATCTCCTGAATTTCATCACCATCACCATCATCAACCTCATCCTTCAGTTACATCCGATGACTTGCCTAGCTCTCCAACCCTCCAGCGACTTGTCCCAAGTCGTCGCATCCCTTACTTTCGCTACTTCGGCTCCACGGCCATCGTCCCGGGTTTCAAACAAATGGTCGTTTCCGTTCGCGATCGGCGTCGTTCGACGGGCGGCTCACATTCTGCAACCTCTCTTCAATCGACTCCTAGCGGCGTGATGGCGAGCGGCTCAGTCATCGATAGCGATATTGTTCCTGAAGATATCCCGGCGTATGATCCAAATAATCCTGCTCCGGTACATCCCCTTATCATCCAGCTGGTCACAACTTTTTTTATTCATGTGGGCTGCAACTACCCTTTTCTTAACAAAGAAAAGTTTCTGCGTCATGTCAAGGAGAAACGTGTCGAGCCCATCTTGGTAGATGCCGTCTGCGCTATCGCGTCAAGATTCTCAGACAATCATATCCTCACAGGCGGCAACGACAAGATGCCCCGAACAGAGAGAGGGCAGGTATTTGCGCAGAGGGCTAGGCAAGCTACTGTTGATACCTTCCCTTGCCCCTCTGTGGGCGCAGTTCAAGCCTGCCTTCTCATGGCATATGAAGGCTTTGGAGCCAATCAAGACAGTGCTCTATGGATGTATTTGGGATTGGCTATACGTATGGCAGTCGACCTTGGGCTTCAAAAGTGCGTTGGCATCCAGTATCAGGGCGAAAAGGATCCTTGGTATACTCGACATCGAAGTCATGTCAACGATGGTGATGACGAGAGTCCAGAAGCGCACAAAGATGATGCCATCGACGCTCTCAGCCCAGAGGAACAAAAAGAGGTGGAGCAGGAGCGCATTGACACATTCTGGTCTGTCTTCATCTTGGACCGAGTCATCTCCTCTGGTACTGGACGTACTGTGACTATCCGAGACGGTGACTATGAACTCGCTTTTCCCGAACCTAGTAATGACATAACAACCGGCTGGCCCACTCCGTTTCCCGTCTTCCTCAAGATCATCAACCTCTACGGCCAAGTGTGCGATGTCCTGAACAATATCCATGACGCCCAGGACCTCACGCAAGACAAGTGGGATCAGCTCTCTGAGATGGAACATCGACTAACGAGAATGTATAAACACTGGGATCCACGTCTTCAGTTTAACGTCTGCAACTTCAAGACTTATCTCGGCATGGGCCAGGGCACCACCTTTATACTCCTTCACTTCTGGTTTCACGCTCTGTTCATCATTTTGCATCAGCCAACTCTCCTCACACCCTTTTGCGAGTTGAAAAGCGAGCTTCAGCTGCTCTCTGATAGCCGCGAGCTGAGCATGAGTAGCGCCAAGACAATCTGCGACATCTTGTCTTTTGCCGATTTGATTGATCCAAAGAGTTTTATTGGTAATCCATTTACAAATCAGCCAATCTACATCGCGGCATGCGCCTTTTTAATGGAATCCAGTGCGGCCAATGCGTCAGAAGGGTCATCTAGAGAGGGCTCGCCTCCCATCTCAGGGGGCCGCTCTAGGAAACAAACAAAGTCTAACATTGGCAGTAACAGCAACAGTAACGACAGAAAAAAAAGTAGCAGCAACAACAACAACAACAACAACAACAAGCAGTCCAGACATTCTCTCCTCGCATCGGCGGCTAACCAAAACTATCAGCGATGCTACAACTCACTGCAGCAAATTCAGGCCTACTGGGGTGGTGTAACATACATCCTTACTGTTCTGGACCAGAAATCCAAAGGCAAATGGGATTGCGAGACGTATACCGTAGAAGAATATGAGAGCACCAAACTGCCGCCTCCCCGACCGTCCATTGGTGAGCAGCTCTCTCGGCTCGAAAAGCAATCATCACCAAAGATTGCTGGTTCGCCAATTGCCTGGAGTCTATCTGGAACGGCCAATTCACCGAATTCAAGCCTGACGCTCATGTATCAGACATTTAACGCTGGCATGGCGCCTCCCCTTACTAACAGGCCCACTCCGCACGCACAAGCGATGGCAAGACCATCTGGCGCTTCACCAGGAAACATGGTCTATGACCCTATCAGACAGGGGATGCCAGAAGTAGGGTCCATGTTTTCACCAGCGATCCCGCAGCCGAACATATCAGCAATCAGGAACTCGCCTCGACAGCAACCATATAATACCACCAATCCGATGACTGTTTCTGAGTCAAACCCTCATAGCCAAACGACTATAAAATTTGACGGGATACCAGAGGAGTCGGGAGGAGCGAAGGGATTAATATCGCCTGGTTACACCGTCCCGAGCCAAGTTTCTGGAAGATATGATACCTACAATATTGCGCCAGTCGGCAGCGTCTTGGCAGATGACTCCAATTCTCAACACTTGATGAATTCAACAACTGTCACCAGTGCTCCCGGGGGAAGCACGCATAACAACGTGTACTATGCGCAAAACATGACATATCAAGCACCTTGGGGCCCAATAATGGGTAATATGGATGCCATCACATTCGACAGCCAGGAGATCGATATCGGAGCTCTTGGCTTGCAACAACCAGATCTCATGGGAGGGTGGTTGGGGTACATTCCCAACGGTATGCTGGGATTATTTGACGAGCATCAAGAGCCTAGGCAAGACGGTCAGGGCGGCCAATAGAAACTCAGAAACCCTCCTCTTCCTCTCTCCTCCCCTTCTCTCTATGGCTGGCTTTCTGTTTCTCTTTCCTTTATACAATTCTTGCGGGATACAATAACACCCACAAGACTAACTCTTACGATTGGTGGGTGTTCCGGCGCAATGTACACTAGCGATGAACACATTTACTGCTGTTGGGATATTTGGGCGACCAAGGTTTATTCTATTTATTTCCTCATATAATGTTTACATTTATATTGATGTCAGGTCTGTTATTATCCCCCATTTTTCACATATGGCGAGGTCCTTTTTTTTTTTTTTTTTTTTTTTTTTTTTTTTTTTTGTTTTTTTTTTTTTTTTTTTTTTTTTTTCATTTCATTTTATTTATCCAAGTAGCATCATATTTCATGTCAAATAGCTTCTCTATTTATTTACCTTTATTTTTAAAGAGCACACAGACAGTTATACACGGGGAGTGTATTTAAATGATGATTTCACATCTTTGATCCATTACTTTTATGGGCACATAAGACGAGCAAATGGCATTTGCTGTTTAGTATATGCATATGCATGCATGATGACCTGGCGGGCTTGACTTCCTATAGATCGCGAGTTTACTGAATCATTGTTTGCATGATCGTCATGCAGGTCTTTGTACTTTGTGCTTAAGGTGAGAAATAGACTCTGTATACTTATATAACGGGGGCCTTTCTGACACTTTTCAGCATCATGAAATTTCTTCTTGCAGGAACAAGATCATGGGTGTAGAGTTTGACTATGTATTCAATGCTCTCTGTTAAGAGAAACAAATGCGCTGAGATGGCATACAGTCCTCTTCCTCTATATATATTTAGAGTGGATCGCAAATTCATCATATTACTTTTACTGCAAACCCCATCTATTCCCCCTTTCTTCTTCTTCATCTTCATCATCATCATCTTCTTCTTCTTTTTAAACGTATCAAGATTCAAAGATCCTTTAACTTTGGCTCTTTGCCTTCTTCTTGGATTTCTTTCAGCTCTTGGCTCATCTAGAGAGACATCTGTCTCGCGGGCTGCGCTATAGCGATATCGGCAATTACCAGCGGTGCTATTACACTTACACTACCTCTTACTTACCCAGTAGTATATTACAGATTACAATTGTATAGGAACTTATTTATTGATTGCGAATATTAGAATATAAAGGTAAAGAAGGAAAAAGGAAGAAATAAAAGTATCGTAAGCTCGAAATCGTACTCCTTCTTGGCGCTGTGTAATCGAGTTAACGTTGTAACCGGATTCTCTATAAAACGCTGTTATAGCGGCTATAAGGGTGTTCACAGCGCTGTACTTGTAATCGCGTTGCCGGCTATTAGTAGGCAGTTATTATCTTATTAGGCGTTTACGACGGTTTATAGCTAGCAATTCTTATTATTAATATTAAGCTATAATAAATCTTAATTGAATTAAAGATTCAAGACAATCTTTAGTAAGTCTAATAGGGTTTGAGATTGCAAAATATGGAAGTCAAATAACACCGACGTTGAAAAGCCTGAGTGACTAGAAACCCACTTGGCGCGCGAAGGTATCTCAGCTTTGGCTAAGGATACACTACCTAGTTTCAACTCCTTATGTCTTCATTTCTTTCGTCTTCACAAGTCTCAGGCTACATCATGGTATTACTTTCAACAAGCTTCATATAAACAACTCTCTTCTCCATCACATCCCTTTCCATGAGAGTCCTGAAGCTGCAACGCCAAAGGGCCATTGCCGTCCTCCGAGCTTCATCCTCTGCCGTCTCAACGTGTCACCACTTCTCGACAGATGCAGCATCTCACTCTTCTAATAAGGTCCAAATTTATGTCTCTAAATCTACAGATCCATTCCTCAATCTCTCCGTAGAGCATCGTCTCCTTCAAATCACCCCTCCGGACTCCACCATCCTTACTCTCTACGTCAACTCGCCAAGCATCATCTTTGGCCGCAACCAAAATCCGTGGCTCCAGGTCAATCTGCATCGTTTAGCTCAGATTGCACGGCAACCGTCCGAGGTTGGATGGAATGACTCATCGATTCAATTAGTCCGGCGTCGGTCTGGAGGAGGCACCGTCTTTCATGATGCTGGCAACGTCAACTTCAGCGTCATATGCCCACCTCAGCACTTTGACCGCAATAAGCACGCTGAAATGGTGGTGCGGGCGTTAAAGACGCTGGGGAGACCAAATACTCGTGTCAATGACAGACATGATATCGTCATGGATGTGTCGTCTGGGATTGAAGTTGATGAAACATACAAGATCTCGGGTTCGGCTTACAAGCTTACACGCCCACGATCATTACACCATGGTACATGTCTTTTACGTAGTCCTAATTTATCTAGCATTTCTGGCTTGCTGCGTTCTCCTGCAGAGCCTTATGTCGACGCTCGTGGCGTGGACAGTGTGCGCAGCCCAGTGAGGAATATCGATGTGGACAATGATGACTTCAAAGCCGCTGTTGTGAGCGAATTTGAGAGCATGTATGGACATGTCCATGTCCGCCATGAATACGACGACACGGCACTTGAAGTGGACGAAGTTCGCCGAGGGTATGAGGAACTGCAATCCAACAGTTGGATCTGGGGCCAAACGCCGCGTTTCACATTTTCGACGCATCCAACAGAGGAGGATCCTCGACCTCGCCCAGAGCTACCATTTGATGTAAGTTTCTACTGTCTATTTGTCTATCCCTTTGATGAAGTTTTTTTTCCCCCCTATTATCCATAGGGATATTTTATGGCTAAATACTCGGGACACTAGCTTAATATGCATTTTCTTGCCAAATACGGTCTCATTGAACATGTTACCATTAAGCACAGAGATGGGGCTGCCATTGACGCTTTGGACACCTCCATGTTACATGGGGCTTCGGTATGGGAAGTTCGTGACTGGGTAGAGTCGCTTACTCGGGCTGGTCTCGGGAGTGGCCTCAGCAAGGAAGCTGGTATATGGCTGAATCGTGTCTTTGGCACTGAATTTACCAAGATGTTGCAGGTTGTACGATAATAATCGGCTTCACGGCTGAATTTTTCGGTTTACGAATATAGGATAGATTAAGTCACCCACTGACTGGATCGAGTAGTGGGAAAGAGAAGGAGTACGATGGAGATGATATCCCAGGACTCCTCAGCAAAATAGATTGGATGAGCATTGAGAAACAATTAGCTCACAGGAACATACTGAAGCTTCTTTTGCTACATCCCGGACGACTTTCTACACACTGCAGTCAACCCTATAAACACATCAATCCCATGTACGTGTTATTAGATGCCCATATGTCAAACAGGTCGCGTGACAGTCTTAGAGGAAAAAAAATTGACCGTTAAGTCAAACCATCTATTTTTCAGTTTAGAAAAGGGCCTCATGGAAGAAGCACTTGCAACCAACCAAATGTATACGCACTAATGCGTAGATGTAATGTTTGTATCCAAAAATAACGCCCGCTCCGTATTACCTCGTACATTATATAGCCAAGTCATTGCACGCCTAAAAATAGACTATCGTTGGCGCTAGTACCTTTGTACTGCGTGAGGCAAATGACATTTCAGTTGTGAACCACTTGGGATGTCAGACTCGCTATCCACTTGCTGAAGCATGGACAAACAAATCCCAGCTCCTAGGATCCTAACATCATGGATGTCATGTTCTCTCTTAGGTATGAAATCGATTTATCGGTTTGTTGCATATTCTGAATTCTGAGAAGCCGTGATAAAAATAGCGCATAGTGTATGGCTAATAACTGCTTGCAATCGCAAGTACAGCTGCAAGACGTAACCCTCAGGGTCCAAAGAATATCGCCTAGCCAAAGCAGGTATTAGCATACTGATCTACAGAAAAATTTACAGAGGTTACCTGGCTAATGTAAAGCAATTCTAATTTTTCGAGTGTTATACCAACTAACAAGACTTACTTGCTTAGTCTTCAGCCATGGCGCTAGATGATCGCCATAGAATGTCGAGTTAGTCTCTGATGTAGCCGAATCTGATAACTTAGACATTCCAGATAGGTAGACATCATCTGCCTTTGTGGTGAAGTCTTCTATACTGCATCTCTGCCAATTCGAGTTCGTAGCCAATTCACTCAGTAAAGAGTTACCATTGACTTCAATATCGAGAGGTTCGAAAGAATCGGCTCCGAGGCTAGAGAGTGGCATATCGTTAGACATCTGCAGGAAACATTCCTCAGAGAATATGTTTTCGTCGACACTAGCATTACTATGCTCGTCGGTTGTAGTGTATTCAGCCCATGTTGATGATCGAATCGGGCTCTCGTGTCTAGAGGATAAAGCATAAGCATCTATTCCCAGCTGGGAAGTCCACAGAAGACTTGCCGGTGAACAAGGCGACATGGCCGTAGGTAGTATGGCCATGTCTAGGGATGTTGATCCACAGTGGTGGCACACTGCCAACGAAGATTGAGCTCCCGCCGCTGGCATGTTCCGTATGGCGTCTATGCCATGCTGATACGAGATGGAGAAATCCGTACTCTGGAATGTAGACATGGCATCATTGGCTTGCGAAAACGTCGTCGGCGTAACCGGTAATGAACTCTCGGGAGTTGCCGCGGAAGACGGTGTAGATAATTGGGACAGCCGTTTATGAGCCCTGCGTTTTCTTTGAGAGGCAACGAGTTGTAAACGCCTCCGCTGAAGGCGCTCCTCTGGCGTGAGATTAAGTGAAGGTCTGCCACGTTTCGTCATCTTAAATGGTAGATTTTATGAATTAGAGAAATGATGAGGAGATGTGGTTTAAGAAAATAAGTAATAACTAGTAGTAGTACCTAGTTGGTAGTACGGAGTATGGAGTCGTACTACTAGGTAGTACAAGTAATGTATTGATATTGACGGGATCACCGGTGAAAAGTACAAGCAGTGAGGAATGGGAAGAAAAGAAGAAAAAAAGAGGGGTATTTTTTCCGCTGATAGACGTCATTGGCTACGTAGCTTATCTAAGCCGTCCAGTTTTCTCGGTACTTCTTGGCAACTCTCCCGGAGTACCAACTCCGTTATTCCGTCCGTACCTTAGATATTCCGAACTTCCCTGTTTCCTCTTCTACCCCCCCCTACCTCATAGTTTCTATATGAAGTTATACTCGGTACAGTATTTTTATCGTCTAGATTACTGTCTCCAGCACTGTGTCAATCTGCATATTCGGAAGAGCCAGAACCTGCAGAGTCCGCTGATTGCAATTAGCAGATATGACTCGTCATATCCACGTCACAGTGCGATCTTTCCATTGGACGCATGCTCAACACTTATCTCTCTGCCTTACCTAATTCAATCTCCTGTCCCACTTTCTGCTCCGACTTTCGCCATGGCCAACCCTGAGTTAGAGATAAGTAGCAAAGATGCGGCAAATGATTGGAGTACTTCAAGGCAAAGTCCCTGCGCTGCGAGATTAATTGGGCCAAGGTGACGTTCCGGTGCAAAGGATACCTGCTCAGCCCCACTTATGAAGGTACCCGTCTGCGACGCCAATGCGAAAAGGCCCACCAAAGGTACATGCCTTAGTATAGGCTAAGCACAGCAAAGCACAGCGGTTGGCTGCCACTATTGCCCTCTATCGTCGGCCACTACAGGTATGCTGCCACTTATGTCACCCCCTGGAATGCTGAGCGCTATCTTATCGAAGGTACTTCCTGGAACAAGTACCCTCAATGATGCCCTCCCCTAAGGAGGGTACCTCAGGGTTTGTACTCCGTAGAGGGCCCATGTCCCCGCTTTAAATCAGACTGTGCGCCAGTCCACCCGCTTTAGGCCAAACCGCTCTGATGCTTGTTGCCCCATAATCCAAAATCCAAATCCACTCACTTTTGCCATCTTCTGCCAGCCAAACCAGCCCACCTACTACTATTGCTACTACTACTACTACTACCTCGCACGAGCATTATCCCGACAAGAAACTCCAAAGCCCTCACAGGGAAAGTGAGCCGCTCTTGTTGCTTACAGCTTCACTTCGCTCCCATTTCTCAGCATCGCAGGCAGACACATAGACAGACAGACGCCATTTCCTCTTGCTTCGAACTTCGCTCTACTTTTCGTACTGCCATCGTCATCGTCCATCTTTTCGCCGCCCTCCCTCTACTCTCCCGTGAGTCGAGTTGGACCTCTCGAAACAAAATTGCACACGAGACGATGCTGTCCTAGACGTCGCGCCTCGATCAGTGCTGTGACTCCGCAGTCTCGAGGCCCCCTCCCTCGCGAGTCTCTCACCCGATATCTCCCTCTCCTCGAGTATATCCGACCACACACCTCGCGGCGGCACCGCTAGAATCGCTCAGCATGGAGTCCTCCCAGCAGCAGCAGCAGCAGCAACAACAACAGCAACTGCAGCAGCAGTCGCCGCAGCCGCAACCGAAGCCTGCGCTTCATATGCATTTGTCTCAATTGTCGTCGATTCCTTCGAGGTCTGCCAGTAGCACTCCGACGACTTCCCCTGGCCTGTTCAGCCCCATCGCCAGACACGGCCATCATATGCCGACCTCATCCATTTCTGAAAGCAATACACCTGCCCCTTTGTTCGACAGTCCTTACTTGCATCCGCTGCAGACCCACCGAGTTCGAGAGTATGTCGACAATTTATTTTCATATCTGTTTAACCCTTTCTTTTTCTTTTTAAGAGTTTCTTCCATTGCTTCACTATCCTGATTTGATTTCCTCGTCGCTATATGTTTTTTGATTAGCTTAACAGCAAGAATGATTTTATGAAGACACCGTTCCCTAAGATCCGTTGACTAATTTTCCCCCCCTTATTTTTCCATATCACAGGACACATAAAGCTCTGATCGACGAAGACGTCATCACTGGCCGCAAGTCAATCAACCAATATGAAGTTATCGAAGAGATCGGTCGTGGCATGCACGGCAAAGTCAAATTAGCCCGCAATCTCGAGACTAGTGAGAATGTAGCCATCAAAATCATTCCACGATTTTCCAAGAAACGACGGCTTGGCAAGGTGACTGCCATGTCTCCTCAGGATAAAACCAAAAAAGAAATCGCCATTCTCAAGAAAATCAGACATCCCAACGTTGTCGCCCTACTTGAAGTCATTGACGATCCTGAACTTAAGAAAATCTACATGGTGTTGGAACACGTTGAATTGGGCGAGATTGTATGGCGTAAGAAAGGACTGCCCCATGTCTGCCTGTATGAACGGAGAAGGGCCGAGCGAGAATTACGCGGTGAAGCACCCACCATGGAGGAGCAGTTATACGACCAGATGCTCGAGCGACGACAGGCTATTAAGGAGCTTAAGAGAGCCAAAATGGCGCAGAATTATAATGGTCCAACCGAATACTGGAGTGTCGAACACGGCGCCGCTGATGATATGAGCACCGTAAGCCCTTGGTCCCGTATCTCGTCCAAGGAAGACTTTGCTGCTACAGAAGGCTCTTTCTCTCAACCCATCTCCCGCCGGTCCTCATTGGCCCCCTCACGATCTTATTCCACTTCTTCTTCGCCAGGAACTTCTGGGCTTTCAGGGCTTCATCCAAGAGAAGAAGACGAATGGCACAATGATCTCACTACTCCCGGTCCTTCTCAGCCTGGCCCCATCTCCATGAATGCATCAGAAGGAACCATGCTTGGCCCTTATACCAATGAGGATGGCATGAGTTTTCGCGAACGCTCCCCTAGCATGGCCGACTCCATCATCTCTCACATGTCCTCTATCGATTACAACCCTCACGCCCACGATCCTTTTGCTGACGATTTCTCATATGTTCCCTGCTTTACTTTTGACCAGGCACGGTCAGCTTTTCGCGATACGGTACTAGGTCTTGAATACTTGCATTACCAGGGCGTTGTTCACCGTGATATCAAACCTGCCAATCTCCTATGGAGCAAAGATCACCGAGTGAAGATTTCTGATTTTGGGGTTTCCTATTTCGGCCGGCCTATCCGCGATGGTGAGCCTGATGATTTGGTGTCTGAATCAGAAGCCAAAGACTTTGATGATGACTTGGAACTTTCCAAGACCGTCGGCACCCCGGCCTTCTTCGCTCCAGAGCTCTGCTACACTGACCCTGATAAGGAGCAACCCAAGATATCTGAGCAGATTGACGTATGGTCTCTTGGCGTAACTCTCTATTGTCTCATTTATGCGCGCATACCATTCCTGGCAGAAGATGAATTTCAGATGTTCAGAAAGATTGCGACAGAGGACGTGTATATTCCACGGAGAAGATTAAAACCTGTGGATCCATCAACTTCTCCAGCTGTGACATCCCTTTATAAGCGTCAGAATACATACCCATACCGCGACGACAATGACCTTGAATATGAAGACGTCGATAACCTTTTATACGACTTGTTACGTCAGATGCTTATCAAGAATCCAGAAAAACGAATTCGTCTAAGGGACATCAAGCGCCATCCTTGGGTTCTACAAGGACTTGCCAACCCAAGAACGTGGCTGGAAGAAACTGATCCAGCTAAGCCATCGAGCGGTCGCAAGATTCAGGTGGATGAGAGGGACCTTTCCTCTGCAGTTGTTCCCCTCACCTTTCTTGAGCGAGCTCGATCTGTTGTCAAAAAGGCCGTTGGAAGAGTAATGCACCCGTTGGTCGATCGCAGCGAAAGTCGTTCTCGTCGACGGGCTACCAGTAGTGTTGCCAGCTCTGGAGGCGATAGCATGCCAAAGAATTCCTCTTCTGCTACAACCACTCCACCTCATCAATTTGATAGACGCCGCAGCCTTCACCCAGACGACTACATGCCCAACATGCCCGACAAGCAAGTTTTATCCAATGTAGACCCACGCTCTTCCGACTCTGTGGCCGTCAACACTTCGGTAGAATCAGTAGCCTACGATCCCATGGCTACAGTGCTACCACCCCTGACCACGCCTGTTCCTATAACAAGGGGACGCTCTCACAGCGAACTGGATGAAGCAGCAACATTAGAATATCGACATGCTTCTAATCGCATGTCTGCTCGTGCAGGGACCCTGCGTGCAAGGAATATCCCACATTTCCTGCCTTTGACACCTCACATTGGCGGACCTCACACGGTGCCGACCACTCCCTCTTATGACAGACATGTCGCTGCACAACCAGAGCTCCCAAATACGAGATCAGATCTCGGTACTTTCGGGGGAGATGCCACTCGATCTCCCTCTAGAGACCGCAATCTTTTTACGAACCATGACAAACGAGCTACTCCACAGGTATCGCTCAATACTACGGTAGCCCCTGGAAATATTCCAGGGCTACGAAGTACGCGGTCAATGCGTTCTGTTGACTTGGGAAGGAGCCGATATAGCTACGGTTTATCCTCATCGCCTTTGTCGTCCTCGCCTCAGTCCATACTTGCTGCATATCAAAATTCATATCATCACTCATATCAACACCAACACGCACACAGACATCTTCAGTCTGACCCCAACTTTGGCAGTCGATATCAAGAACGCCCAACTACTGCTCATCGTGTTGATAACGTGGCCGATCTTAGATCACCCCTTACTCGCACTCCCGTCACGGCAAGCCCTGAACCTGCTTACTCTGCTTCATATGTGAGTGAAGATGGCTCGGCCTACACGGATAACCAATGGCCATCTCGCCTTATTCATCAAGAGTGGCACTCGGCTGCCCCGTCAAGGAGGGGCACTATAGAAATAGCCAAGACTGCCAGCACAGATTCTATGGACCATCTTGGAACACCGTTGACAAGCCCCAGCGAAACAGCCAGCCCTGTGGCCACATGCCCACCGATTGGTAGTGCATCGCAGCGGATGCTAGTTTTTCAGTCCGACCCCTCACTGCCGGCTCTCTATAGTGGCGCCAGTTCTGTTTCGGCTGACTTAGAAGGAGAACTGCTGCTCAAGCCGGGAACCGTAAGCGGGCAGGCTTCTTTTCTAGAAACAAAAGACTCGCTCACTCCTCCGGCTCTAGCAAAGGAACCAGTCGGCGGCTTTCCTATCGATCATGTTTTTGAAAACCATGCGGTCATGGATGGTGTTTCACTCCGAGTGAACATTGAAGGCACCGGCCCACCAGCTTCGAATGAGCAAACGGCAAATGGCCAAGCTCATAAAGAAGATGAGGAAGATAACGATGATGATAGCGATGATGGAATTTTCCTAATGGCTAAATCAAAGAAGCGACCACCTGTTACTTCTAGGGGCCGACCATTCCAAGCCAGACGACGTGACACAGACATGAGCAACTTGAGCACTGCAAGTGATGAAACTGCCAGAAGGGTGAATATTTCTCCAGAATCGTGAAATCAGACATGAACTTTAATGAAAATCACTCTTTCTGGCTAGTCATCCGGTGCAGGATTACCTTCCCCCCCCCTTTTTTTTTAACTCAGATTCTTTTTTTTTTTTTTTTTTTTTTTTTTTGGTATTTCATTGTAGCGTTTTTAACAGCGGAAATAATAATTAAGGCGACTCATCGAGAATGGGAAAGGGTCTAATGACGACGAAGCGCATATGAGCTGCATTATCAAAGCATTATCATTACCATTACGGGGAGGAAGGGTGTTGGGAGGCTTTTGTTATGGAAAGGATGAAGAAATATTATTATTACTTTGCATAATGGGGAAAAGGAGGTTGGTGTTTAATACTGCTTTGCTTTTGGATGGCACAGCCGCATGATTATTATGGCTTGGCTGGCAATGCACGCTCACCTATTTTATCCTGGGATTTCTGCTGTAACTAATTGTTCATCCAGTTTCTTCTCATTGAAGCTGGATTAGATTGGGGGGGGGGTTTACGAATACTTTTTTGTAGTATGCCGTCACGGAGCATGAAGCATAGGAGCATGGGAGCATAAGTTGACGATGAGGATGACGAATAGGAATGCATGTATGGTTAGAATGAATGTGAAAGAAGTTGGTATATATATACATACATTTATATATATATATATATATATATATATATATATATATATATATATATATACGCACATATAATGTATGTAGTCATTGGGATATTTAAGCAACTAGTCGAACATGAATGACATTTGCAGGAGGAATCCTTGATGAATCCGTAGATTTTTTTGATTTTTTTTTCTATGGTACCTTGCTTTATTTTATTGGTCTCTTTTATATATATATATATATATATAAGCGTACTGAGTATTATATATGAGGCGAGACGAGACGAGACGAGACGAGACGAGACGCCAAATAGCAAGTTGGGAGTAGGTGTCTACTCAGTATATAGCCCCTGTCTATCATGCCTCTCTTTTATTTCAAAATCAAATATTGGTATCTATTGTTCTCCGCAGAGCATCTTTACCCCGATAAATAAAAAAAAGAAGTTGGGGAAATGATAATTAATAAAATTCTCATGAAATCTGTACGTAAGCGGCCAATGCTCCCAGTAGTAGAGAAACAAGGATCGCAAAGGGGATAAATAATGACGGGCGAGCATATTTTCTCGAGAGAATCTCGTTTATAGATGTCTCGAGACGCAATGCCATGTTATCGCGGCCAAAGAGGGATCGCACGCGTTCTTCTCCATCCTTACCCATGCGACGGTGGTCATTGTCAGACATGTCAAGTACATGACGCATGACGTTGGACCATGCATTGACATCGTCGGGGTCGCGCAGCCAGCCTGTTTTTGAATCGCGTATCGTCTCGACGGGACCGCCTGTGTTGGCGGCGAGGACGGGTAAGCGAGTGAGCATAGCCTCGAGAGGCACGATACCGAAATGCTCGTTCGAAGGGGTGTATACTAGAAGGCGAGCTGCGTGGAGGAGAGAACTCTTGACGGAATTTGGTACAGAAAGGAGGAATAGGACGGCAGTGTTGCTCGGGACTGTAGATAGAGAGGAGATGTTGGAGGAGGTGATGGTGTGATGGATGAGAGAGTGGGAAGCGGCTAGGTGCTCTAGTTCGGTGTGGTATTCGACGTTTTCAGAAACTCGCGGATCGTAGCCACCTAAATTCGGTGAGAATGATTAGATATATATAAAGTATAGGTCATGTAATTTAAAGCGCCCATGTTATCGTATTGGCGTACCTGCTAGAACAAGACGGACTCCTTTGCGTTCCGTCTCAGGGATGGCAGCAAAGGCCTTGATGGCCAGACCAATGTCCTTTTTTCGTTCAAAGCGGTTGATGCTGAGGATGATTTTATATTCAGGGTTCTTAAAGAGTTCATCTCCAAGGCCAGCAGTGGAATTGTCTAGATTATCCTCCTTGGACGTCGTATCAACACACGGATACACCACTTTTGTGTCCACCTTTTCTTGAAGTCGAGGCCAGGTCCTAGCAACAACACTCTTGGTAAACTCGGAGTTTACAGCCACAGCCTGTGCAAATCCCATGGACCACTCTTCAAGCCAATCAAATGGTACGCGGTATAGTCGTTTGAGGGGCGACTGGCGACCCTGGGCGAGCAAAAGGTCTGGAAAATGACAGTAGAATAGAATCGGAGCGTCGGGGGAGAGGATGCGCAGTAAGGGAAGGCCGGCGGAGAGTTGGTCGACGATAAAGGCGCGAGGCTTGAGAGCTTGTAGTTCACCGGATAAAGTGATTTGGACTAGGAGGTGAAGATGGCGGAGAATGGCGCAGAGGATGGTGAGGCGGTTGAGAATGGACATGGGGATAAGCGATGCGCCGCGAACTCGGACATCAAGAGTGCCTAGAATGAGAAGATGATGGCATGAGATTCGAAGCCAAAAAATTAAAATAAAACAGAAAAGAATAGATTTATTGTTAAAATGATGCAAACAACTCACCATCACGGCATTCATCGAAGCAATGGCTCGGATCGCAATGGTTGGTGAAGATGACAACGTGGTGGCCGCGCTCCTGAAGCCCAACAGCTGCATCAACCACCAGACGCTCAGCGCCACCAATGCCCAAGTCAGGATGAAAAAAGACGACTGTTTCTGAGACGGCGCCTGAAGAGCCCTGTGAGGGCCGAAGATGTGCCTTTGGAGGCATCACAGGCTGGCTAATGGAGGAGGATGGTGATGATGATGAGGAAGAGTAAATGGAATTTTGTTAAAGAACAAGTTGGAGGAGCTCTTGGAGGTTGCAATGTGGGGTAAAAGAGGCTAAGCCAGAGAGGGTGTAGCGTTATTTCCACATTAAATGTAGTGTGTACTAAGCCTATTTTGTAATAGTATCCTGTACTAGTACCCTGAAGGGAAAAGTTACGGGAGTACATGCAAAGCACTGCCGGCTTGTACCACTGCCACTTCTATTCACATGTGACAACGTTTCAACGATATACTCGTACAAAGAATAATCTTGGTGTTTAATAATCAGTATGCTGGTATCATCTATCTCTATGACCTACTAAGTTAAGCCAAAGGTGAAAGAAATTGTTCCCCCGGAAACTTGAATAAATATTTTGCTTTAGCTATAAACGACTAAACCGCCCTTATCCATATTAATCCATCTAAAATGCCGAGGTAGTTTCAATCGCATCACCGCTTCGTACCTTATAATGTATTCCATTCCGTGTCATCAAAGACTTTCTAAACTCTTCTCTCTCTCTCTCTCTCTCTCTCATACACATTGCGTCAAGAAAAAAAAACACTCTCATACTTCTAGAATAACATAAGAGATTCATTCGAAACATGTCCAAACACCTCTTCTCCGTTCCCATCCCTCCCTTCGGCCCCCATCCCGGAGGCTCCATCACCGTCACCGAGCCTCAACCAGCCATCTATCTCCTCTCCTTCAACTCGCCCCCCGATAATCGTCTCACCACAGTCTTCTGCAAGGCTCTCCTTGCTGCCCTTGACCTTGTCGAATTCGGCGGCTATGCTCCCGGTGTGCTCATCACCACTAGCGCCATCCCCAAGTTCTACAGCAATGGATTGGATCTACAACATGCTATTGAGACCGAAGGCTTCTGGGCTCTCTTGTACTCGGTCTGGTGTCGCTTCCTAACGTACGAAAATCCATAAATATAGGGATTCTATTTCCTCTCAGTCATTGATACAATTCCAACATATCACTAATCGAAAATAAACAGCTTCCCTATGCCCACCGTCGCCCTCCTCAATGGCCACACCTACGCCGCCGGCCTCATGCTCGCTATGAGCCACGACTACCGCCTCGCCCCCTCTCCAAAGGGCTTCTTCTGCCTCAACGAAGTCCTATTCGGCGCCCCCCTCCAACCCGCCATGGCCTCCCTCTTCCGCGCCAAGCTCCCTTCCAACGCTGCCTTTCGCAAGGTCGCTCTAGAGGGATACCGCTTCACCGGTCAGGAAGCCGTCGACATTGGCATCGCCGATGCTCTCGCTCCAGGAGGCTTGGAGGATGCACTCGCGTTCATCAAGGACAAGGATCTGTTGACAAAGCCCAAGAAGGGTGTGTATGGTACCATCAAGGCTGAGATATACAAGGATTTGATAAAGGAATTGAAAGGTGCTGGGTTGGAGGCCGAGGATAACAGATTCAAAGACGATCAGAGAAGGGAGGCTGAGAGGAAAGAGTTTGGAAAGGTGTGGGTTGAGCAGTGGCATAAGGATAATAGTAAGCCGAAGCTGTAAGTTGAAGCTATTGGACGTTTATGAAGAAGCTATTGGACATTTATGAAGCCGGATAAATAAACATTAGAAACCATCCAACGATGCGCTCCAACAGTCTCAAGTAGCCAAATACCATTTCAATTGCAAGTTGTATTCCGTATATGCTCATGTTTATGTCTATATACTAAAGTACTTGGCTAAACACCAAACGCACAAAACGCATAACACGCACGTACACCCCGGCCTTCATCAAAAGTGTATGTGTACCAAACAGTCTTTAGCCGGAATCTATCTTTCAAAAAAAAAAAAAAAAAAAAAACTTTAAAAAAAAAAAAAAAAAAAAAAAAAGGCCCCTTTTTCTCCCTTTTCCTTTCCCCAGGCCGGTAATGGACAATCTAAAAAAAAGAAAAGAAAATATGAGAAAAAGTGCAGCAGCATAGCAACATTGTCAGGGGGGGTATCATATTCAACGTCTGCGCCAACTCTGCTTGACTTTCTAACAAAATCCCCTTTTCCAACTCCAACGCCGTTTCTCTTTATGCAGCAACAACAGATCCACTCTTAAGACACACATATACTCTCTCTCTCTATTGATTTCCCTTACTTGTTGTGCTCCCAACCTCATTCCAAAGGACCATTGGCATATTCTTCAGTTGCTGGCCATGGCTCATATATCAACTCAACTCTTCATCTTCTGCCTCTGCCTGGTCCAGATTTGTCGATTTGTTTTCGTCCCTCTCCCCAAGCATATCCTTCTCAGCTTGAATTGCTTTCGCTCGTCGCTGTTCAACATCCTCTCGGCGAACGACTCGTCTTAATCCCTCACTCGCCTGGATCAATCCATCAATGCTAATGGCATGCTCCGTCATTTGGTGGTTTATATACGTATATACCCCTGCCGGTGTGTCGCATTGCAGCAGATTACTCTCATTGAGCTTAAGCAGGGCCAGAGCAACCTGGAAAAGGAACGTACTGCCGTCGTTGGTACACAGCACCACGTCCCACACTCGGAAAAGCGCCTCAGCGCAGAGGCAGTCTGTAAAGACAGAGAGGAACCACTGGAATGTCAAGGCCTCGAGCTCAACCGACAAAGAGTCGAGATGAGCTGAGAGCTTAGGGAGAACGGTCCCAACATATTGCCTTAGCACTTGCTGGTCTGCACGCGAGGACATCAACGAGTGATCGTAATAGCCGTGAGGTAGAATGTTCTCGATAATCGATGCCAAGATCCAGAAGGCTTCCTCAGCCGATGGTGTGATAAGCAGAATATTGGCCGTGATCAGATTCATTCCCTGACAGTAACCTACATCCTTATTTCGTCGCGAGTATGCTAGCAAAACTTCGTTAAGCTTTTGTACTCCAGGGCCTTTTCGAAAGAAAATATTGTCTGTCAGTGTTCGGTTGATGTCCATCTTGATCTGGCTAACCACCGCTAGATCATCGTCTTCACCACTTTGAGAGACAAGTCCATCGTAGTAGCCAGGAACACGTAGTGCTGCTGCTCCAGAGCACTCGGACCATACTTTTGCACGATAAAGCACCGGAATACCGCCCAATACCAAGGTCTTGAATCCATTCCATTTAGCCCGGCCAACTTTGCCCTTGTTGCCCAAATTCGAAATGCCAATCATTTCTCCATCAACCACCTGGGCCTCTGGCAGGATTACGGCAGGACGCTCAAATCGAGCTTCTGCGGCTGCCGCAGCTGCAGCTACAGCAGCCTCGCCTTCTCGTTGTCTCTCTGCTCTAACTTTGCGCAGAAATTCGTTCCATCGAGTTGTCTTGTCTCGCTGAAGAGAGTCGTGCACATCGCTCAATTGTTGAAGAAGTAGCTTTACCGGTTCCGCATCCTCCTTGACCATCCTTCCACCGGTCCCGACACTTGAGTCCTGCTCCGACAACTGCGTGAGTGTAGTCTCATTATCGATGGCTGTCGTTGTGCTCGCCAAGGGAACGAGGCCCGACTCGGTCGGCGTTATCGCGGGCGATCGGGCTGGACGCTCGACAAGTCGCTGGCTAGAAGTGGAACTGGCCTGATCATCAGTGCCCTCCGTCACAGACACAGCCGTGGCGCTTATGCCAGGCGTATGGCTTAGTAACTCAGTCGGAAATGTCGCAATCTTCAAGTAGTCTTGCCAGCGCTTCGCCTTCTCCTCACCAGGAGCTCTCTCCTCTTGGCTACTCGGACTCCCCGGCCGGATCTCGCTAGATACGCTTCGCTTGGGGCTTGGTAAGTCGTCCAGCATGTTTGGCGAGATACCTGCCCGGCCATTTCCTAGCATTTCCCTGCGGACGCCGTCCCGGATGTGTTGCGCCATCTGCGAAGCTTCTCGCTGTCGCCTTTTGCGCCGCTGATCATAGATGAAGCCAAAGCGGTCGGTAAGATATTCGCTATTAGGAAAATTGTTGTATATCTGGGTGAGCGTTGGAGGCTGAGACTCTGGTGGCAGTATAGCATCCATCTCGACAGGTCCATAGTTGTCTGGACGCAAAGTGGATGCGCCGGGGGAGCTTCCAGAGCCACTCACTCGCACCTCTAGAGTTTGTGATTTTTCACCACCGGTCGACTTGGGATTCGAAGGCGTAGATCTTCCCATAGCCATCAACGCTTTGGGACCACCAGCGACAGATACAGCTCGGGACGACCGATTGGTGTGGTGACTGGCTGCCGATCCTGTTCTAGTTGTTTCTGTTCGGGCAGCGCTGCTTACAGTACGGCCCCTGACGTCTGCTTCACGATTAGCAGCAGCGCCGCCAGCTACGAGCCTCAGCGCCAAGCTTGCAAGGGATGCGGAGCCTTTGGGATCCGAAGCATTGGCCGAATGTATACTAGACGGTCGACTAGAATTCCTGATAGAGCCGCCCTGAGTCGGGGGTTCGAAGAGGTCATCCTGTAGCGCTGGTCGCTGGTTGAAGCTGGATTGTGATCGTATCACAGTGGGCCTGTTGGATGCATTATCCTTTAAGGCTGACTTTTTAGAGGTACCGGAGCCCAAAATGTAGTCTTTCCATCCCTTGAGTGTGCCAGTGCTCTTGTTGCTCCCAGCATTGCTAGAGATAGAGATGCTACTTGCTCGAACCGTACCGCTGGTTATATTGGTCTCACCGTATGCACTTTCGGCCACTGTATCTCGCATTGCATCGCTCATCAAATCACTCAGCCCACCACCATCTCTTTGAAAGTGGCCATTTTTCCGCAGCTCCGTCTCTACCACTCTCAGTCTCGTCTCTAGCTCCATGCTAGATAACCCACATTCGCGAATAATCTTTCTCAGCGCCCTCTCACGCTCATCTGCCCGTCGTCGCAAAGTAGAAATCTGCGCATCTCTCTGAGCAAGATCGTCTGCAATTTGTCTCACAAGTGGTACGGCGCCGTGCCTCGCAATCAGTCGCTCGATATGTTTATCATCCGCCTTGTGCAAAGCACCGGGAACCGTCCGTGATAGTGGCGCATCTTCAAAAAGGGCTTCTCGTGCAGAATTGCGCCAAGTCAAGCTGTCAACAATAGAAGAGCCTGTGCCACTCGATTCTTTCGCTCGGGAAGAAACTTTATCGGGCTGTCGAATGGCTGCTTTGAGTTGATTGCTATCGTTGTGGTTGTCTCCAAAGCTGTCGGTACCAGGCAACTCGGGCGAAAAACTCGGAAAGCTGGTTAAAGATTTGTCACTCTCAGCAATGCTACTAGCAGAGCTGCCAACTTGATGGTGGTGGTGGTGGTTGAGAATCGTGCGATTCTTTCCTCCCGTTCGGCCGATGGTGCTACGATGTGAGCGATACGAGGTGTTGCTTTGCTGAGAAAAGGTTCGTTCTAACGGAGGAGCTGCAGAGTCGGAGAAATCCATTCTCCTACTCGCGCCGCAGAGGCCCCCAGCAATACGTTTATCGTGATGCGAATGGATGGCAAAGATCAGAGAGAGCCAAGGAATGGAAACCTACTTGTACGCGCAACAGCAACAGCCGAGGGGCATACTATCGGGAGAGGCTGTCACTTGTACGAAGTTACTACTACCTAGGTAGCTAGTGGTCGATCCAGGGTCCAGGATAAGTTATCAAAGTATCTCTGTAGATGGTTTTTGTCTTTTGGCTATGCGAATCCGCGCAAATATCCAGACACTCGATTGCATCTGAAGATGTTATTGCCACGTCTCGAATGATGTCGCAAAGAATGTACAAAAGCCTGAGATTACTTAGGTTGATTGATTCGTGTTGAAGTTGCAGGGAGGAAGTACCTGAATAGCTCAGAAGGAGGGGCGAAAGAATGCCTGTGGCTCCCAAGACGTCACGAGAGCTCTTCTACTATGAAAGTACATGTACCTTCTTCACTTACAAGTGCCTAATACTATTGACTAGGTACTACTAAGGGACTACCTAGTACTCCGTACCTACTCGTACAAGGTGGTAAAATAACGGGTGCGCCAAAAAAGAACAGCCACCGGAAATTCGCTTAAATAAATTAGCTGCCAGCCTAATCAGCCTTGACTGGGCAGCTTTATGCTGGGATTAAATTGGCCTGAATTGGTTAAAGCTGGATGAATGGATGCCCTGGGTCTTGATCAAAAGCTGAGACATGTGGGAATGTAGATAAAATAAGGTATGTACAGGTACAAAGAATAGTTTTGAGGCCTAAAGCCCTGAGAAAGGGCTGCAGCTGTATCTACAAAGAGAATACAAGCCAATACTTACTTACTGTACTTTGTCCAATCTCATCATGTATGTCATGACAGCAAAAACGATCTTCATGCCTAACCCTTGATGCAGACACTGGTGTAGACGCAGATGCAACTGCAAATGCAAATGCAAATGCACTCCACTCTCTTAAGCCTGTCATCATCATCATCGTCATCAAAATGGATGAAACATGCATTCAATTGCTCTCCTATCAAAAATCGTCCCATCCATATCATGCAATAACTTCAAGGCCCACATGAAATCTTCAGTAACTATTCAAAGGGACAAGTACTCATGCAAGTACCAATACAAGTACCAAACTAGTACTATTTTGATAAACTACTAAGTACTAGGTAGTATTAGTGCAGTAGTTACTATACTTAGTGCTGTAGTTATCACTAGGTAGGTAGTGCTGTAGTTACAATTACAGTAGTACCTGGTACTGAGTTATTCCCTATACAGTAGCCTCACTTATGAAACACAGTCATTCATGCCCAATGCCACAGCTCTCTTACAAGCCCCTTGATACAGGGCAATATCCCATCTTTCATCCCCATTCACCCTTCACACAATATACATACTGATACTACAAGGAAACACTGGTGAAATAAAAGAAAAGGATAAAAGAAATCTCTCTGACTCATAGACAAAAGGTGCGCGCTATGCACCATAAAATTCAATTTCATATGGATATCTTTAACATCTTCAATACTCATACACCCCCTCGCATTATCGAATTAGTCGACCACACTCTAGAAAAAAAAAAAAGGGGGGAGACTATAAAAAAAAAAGGGCAAGAAATCATAGCCTGTAGTCGTTGACCTTGTGTGTCAATATTCCCTTCAAACAAAGAGAAAAGAAAGTAGAAAAACGCCATCCAGAGCGTGAGCCCTTTGCCTCGGCATGCCATTACATGTTACGCATTGAATCCAAGATGAGATGAAGCCTCTCGTGTAATGCCAAAACGCCCAATTGAAGACATGAAATTAATTATCCTCCTTCGCTTCGATTTCTTTGTTTGTTTGTTTGTTTGTTTGTTCGTTTGTTTCCTTCTTTATTTTCGTTTCTCGTGCTCTGCCCTCTTTAGGCAAAACTATCCTCTGCATTCCATCGACTGTGGTTCATCTCTTCGCCTGGCTCTCCATTCGTAGCGGGTTCCCTGCTCATGCTAGGCTGCGGCGAGGACGACAACGACGGCGCCATATTTTTTCGTTGCTGTGCAGACTCAGATTCGGCAACTAGTGTGTCTTCTAGTTCTGGTACGAGTCCTTCGTTGACAAGCCTTTGCAGCAGAGCATCTTTGGTCAGTGTTTTATCACGGTTAATGGTCAAACCATCCAACCTGCGAAGACGTTTACAACTAGCAACGTAGACCACTTCATGCAGGCGGCGGCGTAACTTTGTAGTTTCATCTAATCGTCTGGCAAAAATCTCATCTCTCTCCACATCTGCGTCTGGCATCACAAACGAGTCTGCGTCCCCCACCTTGTCTGTGCTGACTAGCATCTGAACAGGAGGATAAAAGCCCTGAGTAATGGGGTTATCCCGAAGATCTAGTTCGGTGACATGAGGGAATTCGGTTAAAAGCTCCGTCACAGCCATCGTATCTGTCAATCGATTCCCAGCCACGAGCAGCTTCTTCAGTCGTGGGATGAATCGCAAGGATGATAAATCGCTTATGGCATTGAAATTGAGATTCAACGTTCGTAGATTAGGCATTAGTTGGCCACATTCTTCCGGCAATCCCTGCAGTCCGCAGTTTGCCAGTTCTAGCAGCTGCAAATTGAGAAAGTCTGCCCGAAGCTTGAATGATCCCAAATAATTTCCAGATAAGAATAGCTTTCGTATCTCGCAGGCGCTGGTTAGGAAATTCAGATCAAGCGGCGTCTCGCCCCGTTGCTCCCGTAGAGAAAGACTGTCCACCCGACGAACTTGACGGAAACCAGAGATATGATGTATACAGTTTCGATCAGCGTGGAGCGTCTGTAAGTTGGTGAGATGCCGAATATCCAAGGTTTCGAGGTCGTTATCGCTAACGTCTAGTTTCCGCAGCGTCTTGTTGGCCTTATCAAACACTAGCGTTTGAAGCTGGTTTCTGGAAATATTCAATCGGGAAAGTGCAGGTAGCAGATGCAGTCCTTGAACTGATACAATCTTATTGGAAGCCAGATCAAGTTCTGTCAAGCGCTCCCACTTGATCCCAGAGAAATCCAATTCCTCAATCGGGTTATTCCGCGCTCTCAGGCTGAGTAGGCCATCGTGAGAGTCTAACCCATCTAGGCTCGTCAACAGATTATTATCTGCTTTCAAGCTCCGCAAGTGAATGAGCCTCTTCAACGCTGATAAGCTCTTAACTTCATTGTTGGAAATATCGAGATACTGCAAATTCAAGAGATGGTCCCATGACGTGAGCTCCGTCAACATGTTGTTTGATACCTTGAGCTGTCGCACACACTCAGGGACGCCGTCAAGATGACCCAACGCATTCTGGGACACATCTAACGTGATGACTTTGGAACAAAACTCGTTAAGCATGTGCAAGCTAGTCAGCTGTTTGTTGTGAAGAGTGAGTGAGGTCATATCCTCCCAGTATGGCTCATGCGGCTCTGCTTCAGAAAGTTTGTCCACGAGGTCTCTTATTGTCATGGATAATACCTTCTTCGAGCCATCCCCCGTTGCCATACGCCTATGTCCCATGACATAGCTCACCTCTAATCCAAATGACCGGTCGTGGTTGTTTAATGTAAATTCCGAGAGTGGGCTCAATGAAAGCTTTCCCACGTTTCGGCCAATTAGCAAACTGTCATCAGCCCTGAGCGAAACAGCATTATGTGCTGGGGTTTGATTCACAAGGAATCCAAATCCTGGACCACCTTCAAGGGATTTGAGGCTTAAAAGGGTGTTGTCCCCGAGAAAACTGAGCTGACGCTCATTCTGATTTTGGTTCTGATTCTGACTTTGATTTTGATTTTGGTTTGGCAGCTCTACCGTGCTTTCCTCATCTTGCTCGTCTATCCGTGAGATTGGCCGAGGCATAAACTTTGAGCCGGTTGCAGACCCAATATTCGCCGCAACGACTCGACTACCTCGTAGAGAACCTCCTTGAGATGTGTTTTTGAAGCCGAGTTGAGAACCACGGAGCTGAGAAGAATCGGCAGCTCCAGAATGGCCGCTCTTTGTGGATCCATTGATAACTGGGTCGTCTTCTAGGCCGTCAATATCCTCCGGCAGCACGTCTAGGATGATCGAGGCGATAGGCGAGGTGAATGATATTGTTATATTGCGGCGCTTAGCAGCTAATACTTCATTCTTTTTTGCCTTGCTCTTAAGACTAAGGAAGCCAACGTCGTCTGTTTCCTCTGCAGCTTTAGGATTATCCCCAGGCTGAGCATCGAGCTTCTCAATCTCTCCCCTAGCCCTTGCTGCTACTTCAGGGTCAAGAGGCTCGTAAGCCGCCAGGGTTGTATAGCTCTTAAGTGAATGTGTTTGGGACGTGCTCTGGCGTGGGATGCTCTTACTCTTATCCTTTACACTTTCGCGAGCTCGAGGAGTTCGCTTCAGATGCTGCAGCTCTTCTGTCACGTCGACGGTCAAGTCAGGTATATTCGCAAATGGATCGTCCTCGCTGTCGTCAGATCCTGTTGTGTTGGACGCTGCAGAGTTCTTCGATTCTTTGTTTCTGATCCAAATATTGTTCTGCTTATCCAGGTACATGCCGCCTATCTTGTCTGGAATCAAGTGCGAAACGCTCTCAGGCGCAATGATTTTGCGCGATTCGGAGCCTCTAGACGAAGAGGTAGGAAACATATGGCTAGTAGAGCGCGCAGAGGAGCTAGAGAAGAGGTCATGAACCGGGCTTGTTGACTCGCTTGCGGGCTCGAAACTCGAACCACTGTTCCGGGCTCGATGGGCTCGGTCAATCATACGCTCAACTTCTTTGGCCGCACGAATTGCATCCTTTGCGAGGCTCATAGACCTCACAGACGAAGAGATTATGTCACCCATGTCACTTAGCTCCTGGTACTTCTTGAGCCGCTTGACAACCTCAGGGTCCTCCTGCCGCCGTGCGAATCTAGGTACAGGCTTTCCGTCTCGACTTGGTGGTCGGGAGAATGGTTCAGCCGTGGATCCGTCCGACTCCTCCATGGTTGCGTTTTGTGTTGCAAACCCATTCTCCAATTCGGATTCCTCGAGGCTTGTTAGCGCTGGCTGGCTAACCTGATTGCGAATCATTGCCATGATCTGAGCAGCTTGATCTACAAAATCCTGAGTTCGCATAGACGGCTTGCGTTCAGCGTCTCCAGGGGTACTTGGCTGATTTTCTTCCTGGTTCAACGACTTGGTATGTGATCGACGCGACATGCCTTGAGAGCCATCATCTTGTGATGATCTCGAAGTAGGTGCCGAAGATTGGGATTGAGGCACAGACATATGTCCCAGCTCTCGAGCGTCCGCAGAGTCTGTATACTCAGACAAAGAGCGCCTCGGTTGCTTTGCTACTGCACGGTGTAGATTTTCGCGTTCCGGGTACACAATTGATTTCCAGTTCTCATTGCCAAATGCAATGTCAGATCGATGAAGTGTTCGGCGTCGCTTCGGTGTTGGGTGCTTAGAAGGGGACGTTCTGGGACGTTTAGCTTCAGATCCATAATCTCGCTTTGTCGCCCAGGATTCGTCATATGCTTCATCCTGAAGACTGGCAGTAGATTCGGGTGAACTACGCATGGAGGGATAGCCGGCACCCGTGGCAGCCGACGGGGTCTGTGATTTGCTACGACTTTTGCGAAATCGCAATGAACCCTCTTCGTGCATCCAGGATTCTGGAGGAATAAGTTTTAAAGCTCCCAAGGGTGCCAAGGGAGGGATTGGTGATATATTGTCCTTGAAAAGGAGGCTGGAATGCTCGGCAGGCGTGTGAGACAATTCGCTTGTGAACTCGAAATCTTCCAACTCACCAGCCCCAAAACGGCTAACATTTCTGGTCCCCACAGCAGCAGGAGTGTTGCCAGACTGTTTCTTACCGAGGTGACTGTTAGGCGTCAAAGGTGACGACTGTCTCAAACTCTTACCAGACATTCCCTCTTCGAATTGACTAATTCGTCGAAGCAAGGTTTGATTGGTAAAGGTATCATACGGTCCAAAAAGTTTTAAAGGGCTTGAATTTGAATTCGATTGGCCATCGTTAGCATTGCGAATTTGCCTCTTGTCGGGACTAGGAAACGGAGCTCGGGGCATGTTGGGGGTACCGAAAATCGAATTAGCGACGTTTGAATCAACATCTTCAGTCCTCAAAGTCGGGAATTGTTTCGGCGTGCTAGCTTGCAGCGAGTCTTCAGCTAGCATCTCCGACTCCTCGCCCAAGTCAGAGCTCAAGGCACGGAACCGGAATGATCCTTCAGCCGACCGTCCACCGCGCCGCAAGTTAATAAAATTATCAGTTCGCGCATAATCATCTGATGTATGAATATGCAATGGATTTGTATCTACAGCGCTTTCAGAAGCGGCATGTGAAGGGTCAAGGATCATCTGATTGATTTGCAGTCGCTCGAGCCTTTGTCGTAATTCTTCTGCAGGCATTTCGAGAGGGGCGAATTCGACTTTTCCATCCTCGTCACTCTTTCTGCCAATCAAGATCGGACTAAAGTCTTCGTTTCTGATACAGCTATGGCTTGTCTTTCTAGATATGCCATCAATCAAGGAGGGAATAGCAAGATAGCTTTCGTCTTGATCGGTTCCATCATTTCGTTCATTGGAATGTGCAGGAGATCTAGCAGGACTATCGGTACTCATAATAGACGAATCTGAGGGGTCTTCCTCGACGTTGAGTTTGTATTTGACTTCTCGCAGTGGCCTCCTAGGGCTCGGGCTCGGTGTAACCTGTTTCGAATAGATTCCTTCGTCCTCGTCTTGAGTGGGCTCCTCTTCCGATTCCAAATTAAGTGTTGGTAGTCTCTCCATTGGCGGACTTGAGGGCAAATCCGATTCATACATGTCGGGAAGTTCAGGGGATTCGAGCTCGGCTTCACTTGTTTGCGGTGGCTTGAACATGTCCTGTAAGCCAACGGCCGCCGAGCTGAATAAGTCTCGTTGCTCTCCATACTGAATATCGCCGTATACCAATCGCCGCTTCCATTCCGGTGTATCAGATTTTCCAGGGGTAATAGGAGCTCGCTGTTGAACAGCCTTATGCACAACCGAGCCAGTTGCCGCTGAGGAAATGGAGCGGCCCAAAACACTTTTTTGCGACGGCTTGCGCTCGAGTATAAACTTCATCGGTCGTTTCTTCGGGGATTTATTTTCGTCCGGACTTCTGTCGCCCTCTAATATGCTCATGCTTTTTTCTTGTGGAGATTCGAGAACTACGCCAGGATGCCTCCAACGCGGTATCCGACTTGGAGGCCTTGGCGACGGTGTCGCTTCGCTTTTCTTCGCTGATCTTATAAGAGATGATTGCGCAGGTGAAGATCCAGGTTGAGAAACCCAGTCCTCCGATAATGAGTCCAGCCAGGCGTGCGACATGGTGAAAGCCGATAGAAATAATAGGAAAACGAGGGTTACTGAAATTCTCACGCCATAGGGAATGTATACAAAAAAAGGATATGCGGGGTCGCGTCCTGGAGTTGATGAGCCAGATGCGCGCACTCTTCTAGGTTGGCGCGGATTAAGGTAGGCTTGATCGGACAGAGCGATAATGGTAAGTCGAATATTTAAGCACGATAATATCGACTCCAAAAAAAGATTAGATCTGAAAATGGGATGCAGGCGCATGCAGGAGATTTTCCTTTGGAAACATCCTTCAGGAAACGATGATGCGCGCCCGAGCTTGAAACGGGAAAAACAACACAGGGGTCTTAATTGGTTACGTGCAAGTTGCCGTGCCAACAATAGTGGGGTTTGATCATCACGTGCAATTGAATTTGATAACCGTTTGAGACAAAGGCGGGAAAATCTCAGGTCTCTTATGTTGCTAATCGTACATAGAGGCAAGACAATACTTTTAGTACAAAGTAAGTGATTTCGTAATTATTTGTAGCTGTTCTCTTATACACGATACCTGTAGATAGGAATAAAAACAAAGTACTTAGACAACTATTACTGAGTACATGCATGCAACTCATAACGCGGTGTCCTCTTTACGCGATTGCACGTGACGACGCGATACGCGTTTTCTTTCATACGGATAAGTGCCATAGCTCTTAGGTACATGCAGCTATCGTACTCCCGTGCTTCAAGGTAATTTCCGATCAGGCTCCCTTTGTCAGCAACATTGTGTTCTGAAAGAATCTGTCGACAACCTGACCTAACTTTACACTGAGACTTAGATGAACAATAATACTTAGAATCCTCGGCCTTGAGCCTACCGAGTCAATCCGATCAGCTCTATATTCAACGATCACGTTCGAATGCCAGGAAAAAGGCTACCCTCATCGTTGGTGCCTTAGCACCCACCACAAATCCAATGCTGCGAAGAACTGCATTATACTGCGAAGCGGTCTTTCAACCGCAAGATATCTACTATGAGGGATCGGAAGACGAAGACTACGATGACCCAGTGACAAGGAAGCAGATATATGAAGCCGCCGGACAACAATTTCTCGATGGCAAAGTCCCTTTGTTGGTATCTGCAACGTTGAAAGGACCCTTTGACGAAGAGTCTGGCTGGGTTAACCCATGGCGGTCAAAGAACCGCACATCTCATTCACAACGCCGACCAAACTCTCAAATCGTTGATTCACGGTGCAGTCACAGGCGACATTCAGCTTCAGATTCTATTGAGAAACATGCAGTAGATGCCCTGAGGAATGCCGAGTGTGCGCTTCCAAGCCCGGAAAGTCTTAAGCAGGCTCCTTACACCGAAACACATTCTCGCCTTCAGGAGACAGATACCGTTGTGCAGGACTGGAGAAATGATGTTCTACATCCGCCCCAGACCAATGACGACTTCTGGACAGCGGATTCAAAACCAAGAGATTCGAATAAAAGGAAATCAAGCTCATCAAGTTGGCTGAATAGCGTAACATATAAGCGTCAGAGAACCGATTCAATAGAATTCAAGGTTGATACGCCCACGCTAGGAAGAAGTCGGACTACAAAAATAGACTTCGATGAAAGTGACAGCAGGGCCGGAACCTCGATTCACAGCGCATCAATATATTCACATATTCGGGAGCTTACTTCGAAGCTGTCAACTAAAGACTCACAGGAGCTGTCAAGCGAAGATGAGGATAGAGATGACGTTGACGACAATGCATCTGCCTCTACCTATTCATCAATTAATTTTGCCTCGACAAATGTGTTCCTACCATCTAGAAGAGAGAATTCATCTGCACCCTTATCGTCTCAGATATCCCAACCGACGTTGATAAGAGCGATTTCGCCCGTATCTATCTCGCCAGTGCAGACACCAACAACACAGGTGGCCAGCTATCAGCAGTTTTCGAGTGGCTCGTCTTCTTTGTCTGAAGCTCCAACAAGCTTATCGAGCCTCTCAGATCTAGAAATGATGTTAGGCGTAGACGATAACAGTAACGACAATGCAGAGTCGCAAAAATTGCAAGCTCAAGAGGAAAAAAGCTTGCTCTCCGAGGCCTGTGAGACAAATGGCGGGGATCATGTCATTGATACACCAAATTCCACTCCGTCTGCATCCCCCATAGCTGACCCAGCACAAGAAATATGCACGCTACTGGGTGATGATGTGGCTGAAACTCAAAGCACTCAGGATGGTATTCATCTGAATGATTCCAATATAATCTATGATATACCTCGTGGGCGAGTTATAGCCTTCCGTACAACGCAACCTACTCAATTGGCTGAGCCATCAATACTCGACAATACTACAGGATTTGGCCACCCCGCCCCTGAGCCTAGCAACACAACTTCATCGGACTCACAACAATCAATTGCTAGTCAAAATGGACCAATCAACGCTTCCAGATTTAGGAAAAACCAGGCCATGGAGAATGCCAATTCTAAGAAGGCAAATAGTCCCCGGAAGTCGCCTACTACCCCATCCTCAAGCCCGCGGAAAAGCAGAATCAACTCGCGGCCCGCTCTCAAGAAGATTGTTCAACCCTATATCTCATCTCTGCGCAGATGCTCCTCGGTCAATACAGATGAAACTCTCTATTCACAAAAGAAAGACAGTCAAGGTTCAAAAGAAAATGATACGGCAACAGAGGCAAAAGGGGGCTCATCTCCGTTAAACACAACCACTAGCCTCTCGGAGCCACAGCGGAAGAACAGTCTAGACAAGGCTGCTACAACCTTGAGCTGCGAACTTGAATATTCTAAAACAGGAATCGCTCAAGAAGAGCCTTTAGCTCATAATAGCTCAGCTATCTTAACTACAACGCACTCCTATCTTCCACCAACTGAGCCAGCATCACTTATAGAAGAGGATATTTCAATGCAAAGCAATGTGGTGCCTAGTGAGCTTGAACAGGTCGTGTTGAGTCCTATTGACTCTCAACACTCTATTCCGGTGGAACATGCACGTCTAGATCTACTCGGGATGCAGGCAAACGAGGACGGGCCAGAAAAACCAAGCGACCCTATAGATGACTGCAATAGGATACATATCCCGATTCATCAACAAGAGCAGCAGAATGAAATCACTACATCTACCGGCGTTGCTGTTGAAGGGTCCAATACCCCATCACAAAGCGCCCATACGAACCAGCTCTCCTCCGAACACAATCAGCCAGAATTCACCGAACGAGAGAAGAGGCCATCCACGCCAGAACCAAACTTTTCATTTACCACTTTTGCATCATTTATGTCGCCCTCTCCCAATCATCATCGCCAATCATTCTGTTCTTCTAGGCGAAATGTCGCCCCTAGCACGCAGTGCATCTTAAGTTCTATCATGAAAAAGCAGTGGAGGAGCACAACGCCAAAGAAACGAGTTTCTTGGGCTCCTTTACCTCATGAAGAGGCTGCTGGCAGCTCTTGTGAGAATGGCTCATTGGAGAAAGGTAACCCATCATCGTTGCCACACAGCAGGGAGCGTGCATATTCACCACCGCCGCCACCATCCGCGAGCCTCTCCTCCGATTCGCCCACACGGGGAGAATTGAAGTTTGGTAATCATTTTGCTGCCGCAGCCGACCGCGCAAACAGCACACGACAACAAAAAGTGTCTACAGAATCAGAATATAGCGTCTATTGCTCTAACAAGCCAGCTGCAGTTGAAAATTTTACAGCGGCACAAGCTACTAGGCCATATGGACTTGTCAGCCCAAGCAAAGTAGACGAGCAGGAAGAGAAGAAAGGCTTTACTAAGCAAACCGACGGGTGGGAAGATGGAGATGCCACCGACATTATACAGGATATATTCGACGGGATGGACGACTTCTTGGAAGTCTGGGATGTCGATGCAGAGCTAGATGAGGCGCGAAAAGCTGATAAGCTGCAGACCACCAGCAAGAATGATGTCGAAACGCTTCCCGAGATTGACACGGGCTTGTCTTTACAATTCTTTTAAAAGCTTTATTTCGAGAACAGCTGAATTATTGTTTGTCGACTCTTTTACTACAGTATCATGATTGCCATTCATTGTCATTAAGCATAGCATACTGGTATTCGTTTCTATGATACCTCTGATATTATTTATTTTTTTTTTTCTTTTTTTTTTTTTTTTTTTTTTTTTTTTTTTTTTTTTTTTTTTTTTTTTTTTTTTTTTTTTTTTTTTTTTTTTTTTTTTTTTTTTTTTTTTTTTTGTCGGACTTGATTATATTTTATCGAGAAGCGGGAGTCCGTCTTATATATATCACAGCATTTGACGTGTTTGTTTTCATCCTGGTGAACAGGGCTCCATTGAGCATATGCATATGCCTTTTTTTTTTTTTTTTTTTTTTTTTTTGAGCACTTTGATGTATTGAAGACTTCATGAGAGTCTCCCAGAGAAGGTTCGCACTGTCACCAATGTATGAATCCAATGGAATGGCCATGAAATATTAGCTTCGACGTGGATACGAGGATGAGGATATCATACCCAATGGATAGATATTTAAGCTTCAATTGTTGCTCCAATTTGATAGTAGAGATGCTATTGATGAGATCATTACCTTGGCATGAAAATGATATTAGTCTGAGTCTATGATACGATTTCTATACTTTTGTGGTTTTCATACTATGAGTATGATTGATATGATGTGTTTGCTGTGATGGGTTACGATCTATGGCGTTGATTATATGGTAGGCTATTGCATTATCACCGTACAATCCTTCACAAAATTGCATAATCATGCGGCAATAAACTCTAGAAATTATTCATTATTAGTATAATAACATGGTAAGATTAATAAAGTAACATCCTTTAATAGGCTGTTCAACCCATTTCACCGACTGGCCTATAGGGTAAGTGATGAGACACCCCCCCCCCCCCAAAGGCAAGGGGGACATATCCCAAGATGGCAGCAACAACAGAAATCACCAGGTCAATCCTCCTGATTGACATCAGGCTGAAACAGGGATTTTACAGTAAAAGAGCGCCCTACATATACAGAATCAAATGAAAATCAAGGCACATTTTACTCCGAACATCCAACTGCATCTGCGTCTGTAGTGGATCCCCTGCTCGAAGATGACTTTAGGCTCGGTCCAATGGGTGTGTTTGGACAAAGAACGTGGCATATTTTGTTGGCGATACGACTCGCTTTTGTGTTGTCTCTTGTCTCGCCGAGACAGTCAAAATCTCCCCGAAAAATTTGAAGATTAGGCTATTGTTGCTTATCTATTACCTTCATGTCGTACCCAATATATGTATTCCTTTTATAAGCGAGAAGTCTGTTGGGTATACATACATTTGTTGTTGTTGTAGGGGACTAGGTGTAAGCATGTGATGTGATTTAAGTAGTTTCTATTACCGTGTGAAAAATGCATGACTATAAGCGACGTCGAAAGGTTTTGATAAATTAGAACCAAACATTCGAGTGAATCTTGGAAGCTTGGTCACGTTGCATGCTGGACAGAAGGAGTGGAATGGAGTAACTACAGTTTGATCATCGAGGGCAATCTGTTACGAAATATCACGTCCTATTGGCAGACGTACAGAGTAGATCTTTTCCCCTGACTTTGCTTGTTTTTGGCTTTCCCCCTTTTCTCAAAAAGTAGCTAGCTAGGCTTGCTTTGGGCTCATGGTCTCGGCCTAACTGGCTGTAATTGATGTCCAATTGCTTGCGTGTTCATATTGGTGTTATTACCAGTAAGGCCGTTGATGCATCCTATTTGCTTGATTATACTCCGTACTGTATGCAATTCGGATCAATGATGGGTATAAACCCAATATGAGATCGACGGTATATTCTGGTCATCATCACCTCACATGGTATCAGACGTGGAAGGACATTGACTGTGTTGCCAGTCCACGTGTCATATATACCATCGCTTATCTAGATTTTAAACAAAGTCTGTCTAGGTATGCATGTACGGAGTAGATATCCTTGCCTGCTCGGTGGTATTCGAATCATTCCTGGCTGCACGTTGGGGGTAGATGAATAAAACAAACAAGCCTCATCCCTTAGATGCAATTGAGATTGATGCCTGTTCAAGTTCAGATTTAGGGGATTTGGGACACGGTAAGTTTGGCGGTCTGCATCTCGTAGCAGGAATTGAATGCCCCATTGTCAGATTGTCAAGCATCAAGATGTGTGACGTGGATGGATGATCCAAGAATAGGTACAGGTAGTGAGAAGAGTACACCAGTCAGGAATTGTCAAGGCACACGTGGGGAGAAGCCATCTATTGAACTTGACGGCTTATGGGAAATCCATGTACCGCGTTGTAAGTTTGAAGAGCCATTGATGTTCTTTCTTTCTTCTTTTCTTTTTCCCACCGGGAGTCTCGGTGTCGAGATTGTTTTAGGAATTCGAGATTTAAAAAAAAAAAAAAAAAAAAAAAAGGTGTAGAAGAAAATAAGAAAAAAATCGAATGGCTGAACAGGTTTCACCTCCGTGCTCATCGGCATCCCCGGGGTTAAAATGATTCAACCATGTTGCCCGACATCAGTGTAGAGCGAGTACAAGTGATCCGCAATTTCGATTTGGCTGCTTGACATTGCTGGGAATTGAAGTTTGCCCTGGTAAATGCAAAATTAAAACTAAATGTACGATGAACTCCATAATGTTTGTATGCTGGGCATTGCTGCCTTGAGTGATGCCGTGTCCAACATTTGGGCATAGGGCTGCATACCGTACCGTTGGCGGTCCGGAAACCCTTGGCCAACCAATACTCATGCACCCGGGCCTTTTCGAGTTTGTCGTCGTTTGCTGTTGGAACTAGAATTCCGGGGAATATTTTGACAATCCCGAGCAAATCCACTTCATCGGCCCCCTTTTTCTTCTTGTCGGTGAGAGAACAAGTCGTAGGGTAGGCAATGGGCGGTGTTTGATTGTTCCACGTGGGTTGCTAATATGAGGTCTAATGCTTCTAGAAAACGGCTAAGAATGGCGGAAGTGGGTAAAAGAAATTGAGATTTCAAACCCTCATGAAAAGGGTGAATTATTGCGTTGGATCATGTGGACAAATTGAACATGAGCTTCAAGTAACGTTTGAAATACTGTTGTGTGGGTGTCCTTGCTTGTACTTGTATGTAACCTAGAGCAGCGCTTTGTTGGGCTAATTGGAGACTCAGACTGTTGGTATCGTTGCGTTTGGTTTCACCTATCAATGCCGAACCGAGTGCCTGATAAGCGTAAGATGAGATATGACGAGGATTTGACGTTATCAGACAGACGTCCTTCATAAGCGACCGGGTATCGGAGTTGTTTCCAGGGCACGATGGTCCCGCTTGATAAATGATGGTCTGCACTCCCTATTCGTGCTTGTGTGTGGGCGGGAGTTGGGAAGAGTTTCCGCGATGGTAACTAGTTTGTCTCACCTAATAGTGGCATAGCCTACGAGTACTAAACGGACTTGTGTGTACGGAGTACAACTAGTATTTTGATTACAAGCAAGCATTCAATCGGGCAAAGGAGAACTCCTCCTGTAACATAATAGCCAAGCTTCATGGTTCGTGTTGCGGAAGACAGATAGACGCACCTTTTGGGGCAATATCGGCTTTTCTTGCTGTTGCACATGAAGTATATCATGCCGTACCACATCGACTCGCTTCTCATGACTTGCTGGCGCTCACCGATGCTTCTATGTTTGCATGTGGAGGAGGCATAGTGATGGGTTGCAATCGAGGGTTACATGTACAAGTATGTTTCTCCGCCTTGTGTTGCACAGATAACAAGGCGGCAATGGTATAGCAGAGGAGTAGTATGTACATCGAATTCGAATCCATTTAATTGAGATTTGTAATAAATGCCTTAGTGATTATAGATGTATGCTTGTAGTGAAACAGGTTATTGTGTATTAACAATGACTTGATATCTTTGAACCAACTGCCGACTACACGTATAAGGTAAACCTCCAGCCAAATTACATGGTTCAACTCCTGGAACTTCCTGTTTTTCATCACAGACAAATCATGAGCAAGCAACCAGTCAATCAATGCAGATAGGAAAGTAAGTAAGTAAGCAGGCAGACAAGAAAGCAGGCAACGTGTCCGGCTTCATGTCGTACGAATAGTCAGTTGTAATACTCAAAGTGGCAGCATACATTGGATGGCTGTTTGCCAATGCCAGCTGCTCCCGCCGTCTCCTGTCCCCTGAGCATAGATTGACATACGAATATGGAATATGGCCTTGCAGAATAGTCAATTCCTTCTGTACTGGTACAATAGATATTACAATTACCTGAGTGTCGATGTCGATTTGCATGGCTAAATGAATAGTGATATTCATATCCAAGCAATTATGGAGTCCTATAAATATACTCGCTTTTAGGCCCGAGAACACAATCGAGCCACTAAGACCCCGCAAAAGCGCCTTGTGCTTCAGCGACCTCTTCCCACTGACGGCAGCGGCTTGAGGGTACCTGTAGTACCTGTGCCTTACAAGCCCCGTCCCTGGAGGGCCTGCCACTAGTCGCTATCATTGCAACCTCAAACGTGCTGCTGCTGCTGGGCGGTGGGGGAGGAGAGGGAGGAGGGGG